>BQKZ01001419.1:52807-67870 GCA_036244855.1 Temnopleurus reevesii
TTTTTTTTTTTTTTTGTGCTCAGCCCTCCGGGTATCAAAATCCTGGGGTGCGCCTAAACGGCAGCTGTGCTAGCTTTTATGATATTGTACTTGTTTTATGCCTAACTTGAATCCCCCCTCCCCCCTCCCCGGCCCTAGTTGTCAAGCCTCGGTCACATAGGACCCCGACTCTTTGTTAATTCACACAGTTAACTGCCTCAAAACAACGAGTCGGGGTGAATCGTGTTGCTTCCGCGGGGTCCTATGTGACCGGGGCTTAAGGATTTAGTTACTACAGTTCGTTCCAATATATCGCTCAGAGTACTTTCACGATTCATTCCTCTTAATGTACTTCATCCTCTCGCGGAAAATAAGTGTATAGACTGAATCGATTAGCTTTAAACATTAAGTTGAAAGATTAGGGTAATTTTGAGAAATACTATTCATTTATTCACATTGGTAACGTATGCGAGGAAGCGATCTTGAAATATGAATATTTTTGTCGTAGAAGCACTCAACTTATTGGCGATATGGTATTTCTATATAGGCAAATCAATGATGATATGCTGCAATATGTTATTAATTCACATGTTTATTGAACGTTGCATAATGATACTGATCGGCATTGTGGTGATGATGTGTAGACATTATAATTATATGTTGCCCCAAAAAGAGCCATGCACATCTCGTCAGCGTTGATAATTACGGTAGAAATATCATGTACCAAGTCCTTGTTCTCGGGTTTTTAAGGGGAATTTCACCCAGACATTGATGTGCTCTCAGTGGGTGGAGAAAAATACAATGATCAAACTGTGAAAATTTGAGCAAAATCCGACAATTTGTTCAACGTTTTGATTTCTACCCCTTATGGGCTCCTTAAATTGGCAACCTACCTGCACAAAATGGCTGCCAACATGGAGAACTCTCCATCTACTTTTTACAAAGAATTTTAGCATTTTCTTCTTTTTCTAGAAGAGTATGATCTACCCACGAATATACGAACGACTGGTAACCCTATCTCAGGTACGATTCAGCGCCAGTATTTATTTTAGCGCAGGAAATGGTCACCAGTCGTTCGTATAGTCGTAGGCCTAAGAACCTCTACGAACAGCATGAACATTTATCAAAAGAATTACGTGAATCATGTAACATGATAAACGTTAGAATTGCATTCCAATCAGTTGTATTCTTGTTTTCTTGTCTTACTTCTACGTTTTCGGGTATTTATGTACTGTATTCTGTCTACGGCGTATGTAGTAATTATTTCTTATACGTATAACTTCCCTTATGGCAATCATCTGTTCTATTTTATGTATAACTTATTATACTTTATGCGTATGCCAAGCATTTTTTTTTAAATCTTCTTTTTAAAAATGTATTCCATATTGTGAATTACATACATCATGTGTGTGGAGTAATTGTTACGTTTCACTTTTTACAATCATCTATTCTATTTTATGTATATCTTATTATATTTTATACGTATGCTAAACGTTTTTGTTAATCTTCTTTTTAAAAATGTATTTCATATTGTGAATTACATACAACATGTGTGTGGAGTAATTGTTACTTTTCACTTTTCACAATCATCTATTCTATTGTATGTATATCTTATTGCATTGCATACGGATGCCATACGTGCGCAATATTGTTTTATAATCTTCTTTTTAAAACTATCAACTGTTCTTCTATGTGTAAATTAAATACAACATGTGTGTGCAGTAATCGTTATGAGTCCAGTTTCATAATCATCTATCATATTTATGTGTATCTATGTCACATGTGTGAGTAGTAATTGTTACTAATCGCGTCTTACAACTTGCAGAGTGCAATATTAATAAACTCAGCATGCTTTACAGAATCATGTTTTGGAGTATGTATTTATATTTGGCAGGTGCGTATCCAGGATAATGATTGAATGGTGAGAAGAAAACAAAAAAAAATCCTCCTTTCCTTCCTTTTATGGGGGCGCCCACCCCATCAATACCCCATTGGATACGTATCTGATCTGTGTGGGTTTGTATTGAAGAATGCTTTATCCATTCAGTTCTCCCCATTAAGAGGGTAACAAGGGCAAACATGGCAGGTGTATAAGGTGGGTGAGGGGGGGGGGGGGTGAGTGAGGCAACGTTCGGAAAGGAAATGGAAGAACAGTAGAGGAAGAAGAAATGAGAATGAATTACCGGGGGGGGGGGGGGGGGGGGGCAGGGGACACGGAAGGGAAAGAGAGGGAATAAATGAAAGAGATGGGGTAAGGTGAAAGGGAATAGATATAAGTAGGAAGGAGAGAGAGAGGGGAAGAGAGAGAGGGGGAATAGAGAGAGAGATGGGGTAAGATGCGTGAAAGTGAGGAGGTAGGGGTAAGGTGGGGAGAGCGAAGAACATAGGGAAGGAGGCGATATTATGTTACACATCTACTTAGACCTCCATTGAAGTCTTGCTGATTTTGCTTCTAGCTGCCAAAGTGAATAAGAGGGAGGACATTCTTTACAAATGTAGGCGAATTCATAAAATTTACAGAATCCATGGATCCTTGTATTTAATGGCAAACAAGGTGATCTTTTTTTTAAAGTGTTGAAAGGGGAGGGCAAAGCAATAAGATGTAATAAATTAATAAATTACTTGCAGAGAAGTACATGGACTACAACAAAACACGAAATGAAAAGTTGCCAATCTGCATGAAAAAATCAGTGCTGAATCATATCATTCGAATATTTAAAACTTTCTTACTTTAAGTCCTATTTGCTTCAAACTTCTTAGATCTGACTTTTTTGTTGTTGCTTGTTTATCAAATCAAGGTTTTCCTTGAGCAGACACAGTCTTTAATTGAATGATCATGGCCATGAGTGTGGTATAATTGATTCAATTTAAAGCACAGAAATTGGAACATACGTGGTTTCAAGCACAAGGAAAAGTCATCAGCCCCTTTTCAAGAATGTTTCATGTCAGAAAANATAGATAGGAATAGGAAGGAGAGAGAGAGGGGGGCGGGAAGTAGAAGGAGACAATTGTACTGGAGTGAGGGAAGAAAACAAGTTGAAGAGAGAGAGAGAGAGAATGGGTCGCATGGGGTGACAGGAAAGTAGAGAGAGAGGGTAGTAAGGAGGGAGTGCGGGAATAGAGTGAGAGAGGGGGATAGAGAGAGAAAAAAGAGAGAGTGAGAGAGAGATAGATAGAGAGGGGATGGATGGAGGGAGAAAGAGATCGAGAAGAAGAGAGAGAGAAAGATGGTGAGAGATGAGAGGAAGAGAGAGAGAGTTGAAGAGACAGGCAGAGAGGGATGCGTTTGGGGTTGACCGGGAAGTAGAAAGAGAGAGGGGAATCAGGGATGGGAAGAAGGGGGTGACGGATAATGAGAAGGGGTGCAAGGGGGAGGGGGTGACAGGGAAGAAGAGAGAGGGGGTAAGATGCAAAGTGAGGAGGCAGGGGGTACCGTGAAGATGGTGAGGAGAGAGAAGAACAAAGGGAAGGAGGTGATATGTTACACATAAAGACCTCCGTTGAAGTCTGCTGATTTTGCTTCTAGCTGTCGAAGTGAATAAGAGTGAGGACTTTCTTTAAAAATGTAGGCAAATTCATAAAATTTACAGAATCCATGGATCCATGTATTTAATGGCAAAAAGGTGATCTTTTTTAAAAGTGTTGAAAGGGGAGGTCTAATGCCCCAGTCACATAGGACCCCGGAAGCAACACGATTCGCCCCGACTCGTTGATTTGAGGCAGTTAACTGTGAATTAACAAAGAGTCGGGGTGAATCGTGTTGTTCCGGGGTCCAATTACTTGCAGAGAAGTACAAGGACTACATCATAACACGAAATGAAAAGTTGCCAATCTGCATGAAAAAAATCAGTGCTGAATCATATCATTCAAATATTTAAAACTTTCTTACTTTAAGTCCTATTTGCTTCAAACTTCTTTGATCTGTTCTTCTGATTTATTTTTATTGCTTGTTTATCAAATCAAGGTTTTCCTTGAGCAGACACAGTCTTTAATTGAATGATCATGGCCATGAGTGTGGTATAATTGATTCAATTTAAAGCACAGAAATTGGAACATACGTGGTTTCAAGCACAAGGAAAAGTCATCAGCCCCTTTTCAAGAATGTTTCATGTCAGAAAGACCTCTGGGAAGAAACTTTGAAAACTGTGTGATCTTCTGTGTTGACAAACGCTAATTGCGCGCAACAAACACTTTTCATTGGTGCGTGTGTAGAGGTCTCTTTCAACTTTCCCAAGCGCAGCCGTCAATGTACATTTTTAAGTCAATAGCATGTCATAAATTTGACTTCTTATTACAATAATGCAATCTTTGCAAATATAAAAGAAAGATTTTTTTTTCAGAATGTGGACCCTGGTTTAGCATTACCATAATGGAACAGGGAATATAAAATCGTCAGTGTTTTCACGACGGGATGGGAGCCAAGGGATATTGTTTCATGAAGACAAAGAAATCCCAACATAGCGCCAATTCAATGGGCATCCTATCGACCAACATGTTAATTCTATAGGACACGTTTCCATGGATTTGTAACTCGTTCCGTGTAACAATACCCTCTGGCTCCCGTCACTTCGTAAAAACACAGACAAAAATGTGCTACAATTACATCACGTTCAGCCATTTTGGAAGGCGATAGGCCAGTTAATTTTAGATTCAAATTCATGCATGTTTCGTTCAAATGAAGGCAGTTACATGATCTGTATTCCCTAAAGCAGCGAGTAATGAACGAATAACAATAATTGGAATCGAGATTGCATACCTTGCTTGTTGATGTCGGGCACGCCTTGAGCAAGCTTCCTGATTGTCAAGAACAATATTTAGGTGTACTACGATGAAATCCATTCCTGTAAAAGTCGGTGGAACCGTTTGAACGCCAATGTAATGCTCCTTTGTAATGCTATTCAAATTGGCACCGGCTTGTGATTGTTGTGTTCAATACATGGCATATGGATCTTTTGTCCCATGACCCACTATATTTTACGGAAATGGTTCATATCATGTTGTATAAAGAATACATCCGTTACATCTATTAGTAACTGCACCTATTCAAAGTGAAAGGAAACCAGCACAATAGCCCATGAAAACGATGTTTGTTCATGAGCTAATTGTGTATCCTCCAAAATGGCGCCTAAATGATGTCCAAGGGAGCAGTCTATAGATACTCCGTACCAAAAATGTAAAAAAATATGTTGGAAAACCATAAAAAATAATCAAATACAGTTATGAGGTTTAATATTTTGTAGATTTATTCCATATATGAATTATTTTACAATCCAAATGACATACATTTGTGCACTATGTTTGCAAACATTACATTCTGNTTGATTCAATTTAAAGCACAGAAATTGGAACATACGTGGTTTCAAGCACAAGGAAAAGTCATCAGCCCCTTTTCAAGAATGTTTCATGTCAGAAAAACTTTTGGGAAGAAACTCTGAAAACTGTGTGATCTTCTATGTTTACAAAATTAATGCTAATTGCATGCAATATGCACTTTTAATTTATGCATGCACAGAAGTCTCTTTCCACTTTCCCTAATCAATAACATGTCATAATTTGACTTGTTATTACAATAAACCTAGTTTTGCTAATATAAAAGAAAACATTTCAGAATGTGAACCATGGTTTAGTATTACCATAATAGAACAGGGAATGTTAAATGTGCTATAATTAAGACATGTTCACCCATTTTGGAAGGCAATAGGCCAGTTAATTTTAGATTCAAATTTATGCATGTTTCGTTCAACTGAAGGCAGTTACATGATCTGTATTCCCTAAAGCAGCCAGTAGCAAACAAATGGCAATATTTGGAATCCAGTTGGCATACATAACTTATTGCTGTTTTGGGCACGCCTTGAGCAAGCTTCCTGATTGTCAAGAAAAATATTTATGTATACTATGATGTAATCCATTCCTGTAAAATTCGGTCGAACCGTTGGAATGCCAATTAAATGCTCCTTTGTAATGCTATTCAAGTTGGCATGGGCTTGTGATTGTTGTGTTCAATTCATAGTGAACAGATCTTTTGTCCCATGACCCACTTTATTTTCGGAAATGGTTTATATCATGCTGTATGTAGAATGCATCTGTTGCATCTATAAGAAAACGCACCTATTCAAAGAGAAGGAAGACCTGCACATTGGCCCATGAAAACAATTTTTTGTCATGGGGTCATTGTTTATCCTCCAAAATGGCAGAAAAATGACGTCCAAGAGAGCAGACTATAGAAACTCTGTACCAAAAATGTGAAAAAATATGTTGATAAACCATAAAAAAGAATAAAATACATTTACGAGGTTTAATATTTTGTAGATTTATTCCATATATGAATTATTTTACAATCCAAATGACATACATTTGTGCACTATGTTTGCAAACATTACATTCTGACATTCTAATCACCTTTCATCATCTGATGAAACAACTTGATCAAAATTTTATGGGTATGCAAATAAAGACTGAAGCCACATGGGATAAAGTGATTTAACTTTTTTTCTCAGAATACATAAATGAGTTCTTATAATCATATCTAGCCAACATAACCCAATAACTGCTTCTATAACGGGAGATACAATATCCTAAAAGCGTAATATATATCTTTTCGAAAACATAAAAATAATTTGAATAAATACACTAGAAGCTGTTTTCAATTTCATAATGTACAAAATTCTGGAGTTACATCTTTATGATACAGATTTCTTTGTTATCGAATATTCACTATGTACAAAATAGATTACAACTATCCCTTTCGCATACAGGCGCCAAGCAGATTGATTATTCATTTTCTTCCTGTAATTTTGGTAAAGTATCCCAATTCCTTCATCATATAGGGTGAACCTACAGGTCAAAATGTATTTGGAATGAAAATTGTGTTCATTTAGTAAAATTTTGACTAGAATTAACATACTTTTAATAGCATTTTTGTTAAATTGGAATTTGAAGAAAAAAAATGATTTCTGTAAGTTTGAGTCGATATCAGATACAGGAGGAACAACTCAAGGAATATCTTCCGCATTGGGTGGCAATCCTGAACAGTTTTTTATTTCTAATTTCTAATAACAAACACAATTTTTCCTTTCATCAGTGTAGCATAATATGAAGGATTAACTAAATGCATATGACATCGTAATCTGTAGACTGAGCTCTGAATTTGATGTAGTGTTTATGCAAAATTTAAAAAAAAAAGGACTGCAAGTGGAGGCTAAAATCGGAATACACTAAGCCTTCAGACATCCGCTTTTGATTTTGAAGAAATCAAGAACTTTTACTGTGTAGTAAACATTCAAATAAGGCCTGCAGTTGCACCATGTGGTGTATAGGACTGAGTAGCAGTGGTTTTAAGCCAATCAGAATCAGTGATTTCACTGGATTTGGCTCTGCTGACTAATTTTGTTGCTGAAAAATTTTCATGAAATGGCCTTCTGATACCACTTGTGCGTAAAGTAGTTTTTCAAGTCTTTCGCAACTTGGTGAAACAACGCCATGGTCTACTGTCTGATACGAAAAGGAAAAAACGTCCGATGTGCAACCAGCTGTTAACCATATAAACATGAATGGGGTATCAGTCTCATCTAAGATACTTGTTTTTAACAAATCCATGAGGCTTTACGAAAAGGTTATGCAAAGTAATATAAATAGGTAAAGCAAACTAATGATAAGTGAATGGGGATGCTATTGACAAAGGAATACATTTGAATGTAACACCTAAATACCAAATCATAAAAAGCAGATTACATATCTTTCATGTAAAGTACATCTCAACCAGTTTGAAAAATACATGTATATAGTATTATGTTGATATTTAGAACTATATCTATTATGAAATAATAGATATAGGCAACTTTCTGTGTAATTGCATTCTACTCAAAATAAATTAACTATAATAATCCTAATTTCAACATTTGAAATTTGAATGACTCAAATGCACACTTACTTTTCAATTTCGTATTTGAATTATTCTGCTCGATAACCATAATGCAGAACTACAATGAGCATCTAACAATTTAGTATGGTAGTTTTGACGGTCAGCACAAACTTTTCATGATCTAAAAGGTTCTCTTTCAGTTTCAATAGCACAAATATTCTACATATAAATGGGATTAACCTCTGTATCTTTGTTTACTACAGTCAACTCTGCCTAAGTCGAACTTGCCTAAGTCGAATAATTGCCTAAGTCAATGTAATTTTCTGGAACAAATCATACAAAACCAGTTTTATTAGCCTCTTCTAAGTCGAAATTCTCATAAGTCGAATAGATTTGTGTGGTCCCAACAGATTTGACTTAGGCAGAGTTACCTGTATTCCTCAAAGTGCTTGTATTTGTGAATGGTCATCATTAGAAACAAACTAGCGCCAAGTGAATATTGTCCTACTTCTAAATTTCGATGCCATATTTCATGAACTGGCCAGAGTGTGCAAAAATTTGTTGCAATACCATTTCAACAGTATAACAGATTTGACACAGTTTCCAATAGGACATCAGTGTGTGTGTGTGTGTGTTGCTATGTCAGGCTTTCCTTGTCTCAGTCCAATATGCTCTGGCCAGTTTGAAAATCAGACAATGTTTAGAAAAGCATGAGAGTGAGGTTATGATTTTTGAGACGTTTAGACATGTCTAGAAATTACTTCAACATACCATTGCACATTTTTCATGTCTATAATAGTAATCATGTAAAGTTCAGGTCTGTGTATGATTACTGTACTATTTTGGCATTAGAAATAACATGGTCACCCTAAACTTTATTCTGCTTTGTACATTTGAACCAAGAATGAAACCCACACCACAGAGCCCCAATATTGTCAAATGAAACATCTTCCATGTTGTAATGCTATAATATAAGCTCCATTCTATGATATCAATATTAGCTCGTTAGATCAATCAAAACTGATATTTTGTTTATTGTTGATGCTGGTATAATCTATTTTGATACTTTAATAATTCCTTAAAATCTAACCTTACCATTGTACCCCAAAATCATACCTTAACATTCATAGCTTACAAATTTGATTGATTCACTGATGTTGGATACAGCCGTCAATATTGAAACGGCAGTTGTTAATCTGTAAAGTTCATCGTACAATTTTCCTGTCCATGATTAAAAGTTGAAGGGAGATTCCGAATTCGGACGAGACCCATCTCCGTCGGTCGGACTCCCCCCTGGGAGCAGACACTATAAGAGCAGCTGCTGCTGTTGAGGGGGCATACCCTGCCCCATCATGCCCCCCTGGTCTCCTGAAGGGGGTGGCATCCCGTACCCCTGTCCCACCATGCCGGTGGAGGGCAAACCCCCCTGGGGCTGCTGCATAGCACCCATGGGGGCCGGCTGGCTGTAGGAGGTGTTGGTGGGTGCTACGGTGCCCACAGGGACGGAGTTGTACTGGAAGGGGGCGGTGCCTGGGCTTGATTGACTGGCGGCTGGCAAGGAGGAGTTCTGGGGCATGCTGGTGTACATGGTGGACACTGCCGGGCTGTTGGGGGAGGGAGGAATAAAAGAGAAGAAAATTAGGTAAATAAGCAGCAAAGATCAGACAAGTACATACATGCAGCACAATATCTCAAACACAACAATTTACCAGGGATACCATGCAGAACCAATGGATATATCTGAAAACCATTTGGATTGAAGATCTTTCTACATGAAAAAAATATTTCTATGGGACATATATTTTTTTGCATTCAGTCTTTGTCTGAAAAGCACCATCACAGATTAACCTCATCACATGACGAGAAAATACCTATTGACCATGTGGATGAATGTTTCTTTGTAACATTGAAAGAGCCAGCAGGGATATTCATTTACCCTCTCCTCTCCCATCTTGATGTTTTGTCCACTAAGCTAGAGATCGCCATATGTAATCATTGCACGGCTTCATTTCAAGAAAACAAGTCTTTACCACACTTTCCCCAGACGAAATGTCAAAAGTCCATAATAATCGTTTCAACTCATTTTACCATGAAATTGGGGTAATTGCCATAAGCATAAATTCTGCTAAACAACAAGATAATATACAAACACCCGCAACCATTGCAATTTCCTCATATTTCCCTCGTCAGCTTGGAAAAATGAAGAAGTGTGAACAGGGCCTCACCTTGTGGAGTAAGTGGGCTGTGCAGCCTGTGCCATGCCTGGCTGTGAGGGGATGGGTTGGCTCATGGTCATGGTGGATGGAGGGGCGGCCTGGGACGATGGGGGCATGCTCATACCCTGATTCATAATGGGTTGGCCCATACCCGCTGCATTGGGTAACCCACCTGGTGGACCCATGTATTGCTGCTGTGGGGGTGCTCCTGCGTTATACTGTAGAAAGAGAAATAAAGGTTGGATGAAATTATTTTTTTCTGCTCAACTGAAAAGTCATTATGACAATTTCATACACATGAAACACTCAAAAAATTAAACTCATGGACTTACATTCCTTCAGCAAGAAATTAATTCCACATTGTGCTGCACCCAAACCAATTTGAATACAAAGATGCACGAAAAGTGGTAGCCTTGCCACTAACAACCAGATAACATAATTCACCTAATGCATTGAGATACTATAGATATTTCAAATGATGCGTATTACCATTACAATACAGTGCAAATGGTTGCTGGCGACTTGACATTATCTATAATATGGAAGCCTCATTTTAACATACATTTTCCATATACATGTGATGACCAACTAAGGCAAGTTGTCTGCATCCCAGTCAAACTTTGTTATAAATAGAACTGATTATAACGCGGTGAATTTAAGAGCCCTAAATCTTTGTTCCATATTGTAATTTACATCTTCTACAACAAGGAAGAAAAAACTTTACTAGTTATAAGGACCTCGTTGTAACAAAGTTCAACTGGTTTGTTCTTATTATCACAATATAAACTATTTCTGCAAAATAAAGTGGGTCATGGGTCATACGCCGTGTATTGAACTGTGCAGACACAACAATAACAAGCCAGTTCCAATTTGAATAGCATTACAAAGGAGCATTGAATTGGCGTTCAACTCTTTTTTTTGGGGGGGGGGGGAAATAGATTATATCGTGCTCATTGAACTTGACTCACTTGTGCCATTTGTGGGGGCGGCATCCCTGCCATATTAGGCTGCTGGGAGGCGAACCCGCCTGGGATGGGTACGGGCCCCTGCCCAGTGAAGGGGCCTTGGCCTGGCACCATACCCTTCAGGGAGTAGCCGTAGACCGGGGCCTCCTTCATCAGATCGTGGTACATCTGGAAAGCATCAATCAGACGCTGGTTGAGGGCGGTGAGGTCCGCGTGGTCGCGGTCGATTGACTCCAACTCCTGGTCGATGAGTGGGGCCATTCCATTGCACGTTGCTGAAACAAATAAAGGAAACATCTACTATATGTTTCTAAAATTTTTACAATTTTCCATTTCTTAATGGTTTAATTAAGCAGCCATCTCTCTATAGTGACCACCTGTCTGCAGTGGCTACCTTCATTGAGATTTTCTCGAGATAAAAATGTGTGATAAAGAACTTCTCTATAGACACCATCAGTCTAAATTGGCTATTTTTCTGTTTTCATTTGGTGGCCACTATAACCAGGTGTTAATGTATACAGTAACTCTTACTTGCAGCAGGTGATGCAAGATCATTCCTCAGAAATCCTTGTCATTTTGAGTTAAATTTCTTTTTTGAATTATCATTACTGATTCCGATCCAAATTCAGAACTGTAATCAATACGAATTTCCATTTCTACCAATAAAAATAACATTGTATAAAGCAATCTGACAATTTTCTTTTTCATAGATATACTCGTGTTTCTTGGGCATGAAGAATTTTTTTCAAGGCTTGATGTAATTACCAATGGAAATGCCATGTACAATTGTTTGGACCAATGACCCAACAAAAATCAAACTTAATCAGAAATATATGCAATTCAATGCATACGAGTGCAAGAATGGTTTACCATTCAGCACACTAGATTTTGACTGGTCAGTGCAAACAAAGTAAAAAGCAATCCCTTGAAGAGCATCAGTTCTGACATGACCAATAATAAGTGGTAAGAATGCATTAATAAAAGTGATGCTTGTAAACTGTATCAACATACCTTCTAATAGTGGCATGTCAGGATTATCGGGTCTTTCCATTGTAGGGTCTGTATTCTGTAGCATTTCCAGACACTGATCCATGGTTTCAGCACTGATCTTGATCTCCGAAGGTGGCTCAATGGTTCGCACCTCAACCTCCTCATCGAATGATACCTTTTTCTCTCTAGCCTTTATCTCTGAATAAGAAAAAAAAAGATACAATAATAGTGCTATACTTCTGAAAGGGATGCTAGTGCTAGGGCAATAATGTTGCCATGGACGTTCATAAAATATATATATTCTCTTGTGTGGCTGAATGTTTTGCACCTCCATCAATTATTTGAAATATATAGAGGCAAACCTGTACATAAATACCACCCAAGAGACACATAACATGTGATCTTTATGAGCAGGTGTTCTCTATAGAAAGGTTGATTAACATGTAAATTGTTTTCCAGGGAGTCAAGAAAGGTGGTCTTTATGGACAGGTGGTCTTTATATAAAGACGGTCGATAATGCAGGTTTGACTGTTTAATATTCATTTTTGAGCTCAGAGGGTTAATAACATAGTACTGAAAGGAATAATAACAAACAAAAGCAACAAAATCATTGGCTGCTTTAATTTCTGATGGTTAATAGTCTGCACCTCAAGCTTTGACCCCTGAGGATTGATAAAAGCAATCATAGATATGGATTTTACAGCGGACAGTCAATAGTGACTCACATCTCTAATCGATTTGGTATGTGCTGACCCTTGATTCTGTAAGCATTTTGTCATTGTAATCAACAGCAAAAATATTAGGTAATGGCCCAAACTGATTTCATCTTAATTTTCCCAAACTAAATGTTATAATGTTCCATCAATCCACAAAACCCCATAGTGTAAAAGGCCAGACTTTTAGCCCAGGTCACATAGGGTCCCAGTAGCAAGACAATTCAACACGACTCTTTGTTCTGAGGCAGTTAACTGTGAATTAACAAAGAATTGTTTTGCTTCCAGGCCTCTATGTGACCGGGGCCTTAAGTAATAAGTTGAATTAGTTTAGCTCTTCTTGTTATCTCTCATCCTTCATTGCATGCACTTCAAAAAATAATTCCTAAATTAAAATAATTTTACCTGGTTCTGTCTCCGCTGTGAGATCCGCTGTCACAAAGTTTGATGGAAAAAGTCCTGTGCCTCTGAAATTCTCACCCTTCCACCAATTAGCATCCCTGTAGGTAGAGAATGTAGACAAAACGCATAAACTATTGACTGAGTGCTTCTTCATAAATTACAGAGACAGACTGAAAAGAGGATAGTAAATAACAAATGCCTGCTATATGAGCATAATGGGAATTTTAAATGAATTCAAATTTCAAGATTTGTACATTCTATAATAACAAATGTTTTCTGTTGCTATGTGAAGCAATTTTTTTACCAAAAATCTAAACAAATCAAGATCCTTTGATGTCCGAGTTCTGATCTAATCTATGACTTGTAGAATTTATATCTTTTTCATTACAAATACATCAGCATCAAGTATTATGGATGATTTTGTTCTGTCAGACCATAAATAAGATTTTCTGAGTAAATTGAGTAGGAACTGGTGCTCTTTAAAAATTGAGTAATCAGAATTTGAGGTAAATAACATATATTAGACCCATAAAGAAAGAAACACAAATTATATGATAAAACTTTACCTATCATCAAGAACACTGATGATCTCTCCTGCCTTAAATGTCAACTCATTATCCTCCGCTGCCTCAAAGTCGTAAAGTGCTTTGACCTTCCGCGATTCTCGGCTCTGCTGCTGTTGAATTGGTGAGGCATAGAGATTGTTGGTGGAGGGGTACAAGCTTCCACCCCCTCCGCCCCCTCCTCCTCCACCACCACCACCACCGCTTGTACTTCTAGTGGCGCCCTTCTCGCTTTCTAATGACAGTGCAATAGCTGCCAGGAGAAAATACGATTCGGATAAGAATTATTACACTGACAATGTTCTCTGTTTTCTTCCCCACATAGAAAATGGCCTATCATTTGAATTTTCTTTCACCCCTACATGTATATCACTATAACAAAATTCAAGTACATGTCAATAGAATGAAAGTACAAAGATACCATGCTCGGTAAGTAATAAATTCTCTCAACGACATGAAAAACAATCATTGAAAAAACTTTTCATAATACCAAAAATTCATTTATCTAAAGATGTAAACAATTTATTAAGCCAAACCAAAAGAAATTGATAAATGTCTTACAAAAAGAAAGAATCAGGGGGAAACAGTAGCTTCAAGGCAAGAATATAATTACAATTAGGCTACAATTATCATTTGATATATTTATCAAGTCATTTGGGTTAATCCATTTAAAAAATCCAAGAAAATTATTGACTTGACTGTTTGTCATTATCATGAAACTCCTTGTACATACAGACAATGACAGAATTCATATACATTACTTCACAATGGGACGACTGTCATCAATCATTCATACCTTTTGCAATATCATCTTCCTCTTGCTGTGAAGATACAACATTGGGATCTCTACTGACTGGCTGTGATGTTTTCTGAAAAAAAAAACATATATGACAACTGATAAAAACTGATCCAGCTCTGATTGTGATAGCTATTTCAAATGAGGAACTCACTTACAACCAACTATGCTACAAAAAATATTGATGATATACAGAAACCCAATTTTGGGAAAAACTTGTGAATGAAAAAGAGCTGTGATTTCAAAATGTAGCAAACAAAGAGGACATGTAACTGAGAGAATGGAGCGTTTTACAGGGTGATTATGAAAATCAGCAAAGAAATATCCTGGTCATTTTGATTGTTTTCGCACTCCTTGGGTAATGGTTGGACAGGAAGTGTGTTATATGCCAATGCCCCATAAGCCCAGAAGCAACATGATTCAACACTACTCTTTGTTCAACGGCAGTTAACAGCAAACTCAACAAAGAATCACAGTCAAAAGTGTTGCATCGGGCATTCTATGTAATGCCCTGGTCACATAGGACCCCGATTCACCCCGATTCACCCCGGAGCAGCATTTGACTCAGCCTCCGGGGC
>BQKZ01001419.1:78651-114106 GCA_036244855.1 Temnopleurus reevesii
TTTTGCACTTTTGTGTGTTTTTTTTTTTTTTTTGTTTGGGGGGGGGGGGGGGCAGGGTCAGATCATGCAAAATGAGGACAATATACTCAAACTAAGAATTTTTGGCTAAAATTTTGCCAGGAACCTGAGGCTGAGTGTAGCTGAAAATTATTATTTTTATTGCATAACTGAGTGCGTATGGTCCGCTCATATAAAGGCACGCATAATAAAAAGGCACGCAATCAAAATGCGCGTTTTATCTATGGCAAATACGCGCTAGAATTACTCTGTGGCTTGTCTATGCATGGGACTAAGGAAGCCTTTGCAAACGTAATTTTTTGCTAATGAAGTCAAGAATTGGGCACAAAATCGGGTGTTTTCTTTAATACCAATGATTTTATACTTTTTTTTTTATTTCATATTAATCTATAGAATTTTTATGACATTAGGAAGTAGAAAATATAGCAATAAAAGTTGATAATTATTGTTTATTTGATCGGCAAAAGAGCAGTGCGTGCCTTTAAATGTGTTCCAAAAACTACTACAGTTTGAAAGACGTTGGCGGAAAGTGTTACTCGTAGACGATTTTGTGCTTTTTTCTAGTCAATATTTATATCTTCATAATCTTCAGAATATTCTCCTTCGAGTGATAACAGATTCATTGATTGAATGATACATTTTACTGTTTTATATTTGCTCATAAATAAGGTCCGTGCCTTTATAGACTTCCATCATACTGTTCTACTTCTAGATTCTAGTAGAATCATGAATTGCGCCAAAAACAGTGATATTTATTGCTAAGCAGACGTTCATTCAGTGGCCACTGTCTCTGTTGACCAATCAGATTCCCGGAAAGGGACTGATAGTGATGAAGTAACCCAACACTGGCACCAACTTATAAGAGAGTTTGAAGTCTTACTAACAACATGACTAATGTCCTGACCTTGAGTTAATGTTGATCGAAAGTTGCATATTTCTAGCGACACAAAATCAATAACTGCATTTGCAATTCCAAATTTAAGACGATGATTGTGCAACTTGAACTTGCAGGCAATTGAAACTTTATTGATATACATATACCCCCAAGACTGCAAGAGTTCCTGTGCAAATCCTGATGTAAAAGTTAAATATGTCCATATGTTGATATAGCAGTAATCTTGTTATAACAGGGTTAAACAAAATTATAGAGAGCTCGGACCAAATCATCACCTCTTTACATAAGGAATATTGTTCAAATCTCGTTATACCGAGTTTCCACTTTATTCATAAATAACATTGTCCAATGACACTGAAAATTTTACAAAAGTTGGAAGTTTGCCAGAGTACAGATGCTATTTTTGATGACTGGACTTTAATTGACAAAAGCCCTTTTTACTGATGAATGATACTGCCAATATGTATTGCTCTTGATTGATATTGATACATGTTGTTTGGTAATATTGTTCTTTCTTCTTCTTCTTAGCGTGGGAGAAGGAAGATGAATTTCTCCGGAAGGTGGAGGTCGAGGTTCTCATTCCCAAAAAGATGAGGGAGAAAGCCAAAGTACGATGTTCCGAGTATGTTGATGGTAAGAAATGAAAAACAAAATATATCTTTTTTAAAGAAATCAATTTAAACTGGTTGAAATCCTAGAAAGTTTCTCCTGATAATGCCCAATTGGCTTTGATTATTTGTCACAAGATGTTACCTTGCAATATCTATATTCATAATGCCACTGCACAGACACTAATTTTCGCAACTCTTTGCTTACCTGTCATCATGTTAAAATGCAAGACAATGGGATCACACTTTCACATTGGGATCAGTGGGCCACAGTCGTAGAAATTAGCTAAGGATTCTGACTTGCAATGTAGGTACACTGTAGCTATAACCAAATTTTTATTGCATTCTCTTCCAATTGTTCTCAACATTACTTGTCACTCTAAATGCCACACTGTTTTGGTATAATCATTTAAATCAAGTAAACAATTTGTGCCTTGAAATCATAATGAAGTACCTCTAAAGTTCTATCATTAATGTTTGTAGATCATTTTATAATGCCAATGAGTGTATTTTCAGCTCTAAAATGGTCTACAAGTTGGTACACAGTAGATACACGATGGATGAGAAATATGGATAGTAGCTTTCACTCATTGTTTTGTATCATGTTATTTTTTTTGTCTAGCATTCACCAATTGCTGTCGAGAGAAGGGATTGACCATGGCATTCTCGTGTCGTAAGGAGAACAGAGCATTAAAAGACTGCATCACCAAGTAGTACGTATACCATCTCATATGGAAAATTCATCCCATATCTGTTTCCTAAGGCCCCAGTCACATAGAAGCCCCGAAGCAACACAATCGAACACGACTCTCTGTTCAGTTCCAAGTTAACTACATGGGAACAAAGAGTCATGTTGAATCATATTGCTTTGGGGCTTCTATGTGACTGGGGCTTAATCAGCTCACCTACATAATACCATGTTTACTCTATAGATCGCCTCTGCCCTCCAGGGTTGTGTTTCATAAAGATGTGCGTAGATCAACTTATGACTCTACGAACCACTGGTGACCCTTTCTTCGGTGTGATTAAGCGCCAGGGGTTATCATTTAGTGTGAGAAAGGGTCGCCAGTCGTTCTTAGGGTCTTGTGTAGATACAGGTACATCTTTATGAAACACAACCCTAGTCTCTTTAACACCTTGTCTACATAATTATGTTGAATGTAAAATAATTATGAAGCAGTTTTCCATGTGAGATGTAATGCATCACATGATAGTAATTGTAATGATTGTAATGTTTATCTTCAGTAGATGTTAATGTAGTGAATTTATTTTGAACATGAAACAAGAGAAAAATCTTTCATATTCTTGTTTTTTCCTAATTTTTATCATTACCCTATACTCCTTTCACTATTATTTTGGAGTTAGGGCTATTTTATCATTTTTTATTATCTTTACAATATTTATTCCTATTTTATTATTGCCATTGAATTGCAGTTTGTTAGTGTTGCATTATTTCCTATTATGTAACATACATGTAGAACTATTATTATCCTAGCTTATTGGATTGAAGCATCCGAGCATACAATATATGTACAATTTCCACTCCCTAGGGAGTATTCCAGCGAGGCGCTTCAAGGCGCACACTGCTAAATAGTGAAAATTTAGAATTTCCATGGTATGACTGGTATGCGTGTTATGACTTTTATTCATGAACCTCTTTTGTGTCATCTAACATTTGGTTATATGTGCCTTTATGATTGTGCATATCAGAGAGCATGCCGGGATATCTTTCTATTACATTGGAGAAAATCTGATGTTTACACTTGGCGAAATCACGTCCGCACTAGAAAAACTACCCATCATGGCCTCTGATATGAACAACTGTAAACGCATGTGTTGTTATTTATATTCCATTTATTTTATCAATTTAGTGATGTGCTCATGTGTTTAACATTTGTTTATTCATTTTGTTTATTTATTTACATGCTATGTTTTAATTTACCCTTTTCACTATAGTTATCAGGACAAGGAGTTCTTTGAGATGTGCAAGCAGGAGTACTTGGCCGAGAGGAGAGAGTTCAGGGAGACAGGGGTGAGACAGAAAGACAAACCTAAACCAGCTCCGGAAACAGCAAGATGATGCAAAACTACACTATCTTTAGCCAATCAAAGCATTCTTCATGAACTTTATTCACAGAGATTTACAGAGCGTATTCTGTGAATTCGATGCCAGACTTTGGCTGTGGTGCTTGTCTGTGAGCGAAACTTCTCAATTCTTTGTACATGTTATGACAACAAAAAAATGTTAATTCGACAAGATGGTTAACTGCTATTATGAAAAAATAGAGGTTCAGCCAGTCCTTTGCTTGATAAATCCCTTTAAGAGAAAACTTTATTGTAAGTATTGATTTTCTTTTTAATTTAATTACTGCAGTTTATTTTCACATGTGAACATTACCCATATGAGCAAAATTAGTTTGTGATCCTTGTAAGAACTTTTCACAAGCAAAAATCATGAAAACAACTTGTTACATTATTTTGATATAACACAAGAAGTTAAATTTCTGTCATTTTGCTTATGATTAAGATTTTGCTAGGATCAAAAGCTCAGACTCTTTTTTGACTTGAAGTTAAATTTGAGCAGAACGTTTGCTTGAGGTCTATGTTAAGTTGTCTTTCTGAATTTAATTCTCAGATATTTGTGGTCATATTTTGTTGAAAGAGATGAAAGTGTCTCTTGTACCATTATGTAAATTTTTTCCCCTCTTAGCTTTTCAGTTTTATGTTTTAACCAGACTATGTACTCAGCAATAACAATTATATCTACACTTTATCAAACTATCAAATCTACACTTTATGTTGTTTACGCGTGAAACAACATAATAAATCACTGGCTAATTTTAGATCATTTGAGTGTAGTTATTGCAATCAATATTTCAGAATTATCACTGTACAGTATTTTAAGTAACAATTTTGTCTTTCATCATAGATTTCTGGACTTGATTAAGACTTTATTGAAATAAAAAGCAAACGTATAATTTTAGTTTTCTTATCATATCAAAGCTCAATCTAAGGAAATGAATCAAGATAAATTAGGTTTTACAAGAACAAGCAGTACTCAAAGTTATACAATCTTGTTCTCCCTTTAATCATGATAATTCTTATTAAAGTATCTCTGCCGAAGTCAAATTTCTTGGGACAAAAAAATCTGTTGGACTTGGGAGAAATTTGACTCAGAAGAGGTAAATAAGAAAGTGTTTTAAAAAGATTTGTTTTAAAGATCTTATGCAAGTTTGACTTACAATGTAGACAGAGTAGAATATATGTAGAAGCATGTAATTGCTACAGTAAAGCATTTCACTATAGCCCCATCATGTGTTGAAACTTGTATAGTTTTGAAATCACAGATTGTCCCAACTTATCATTGCACTTTGTCATGTCCACAAAAATGTAACCATGGGTATCAGTAATAATTTAGATTTCAAAAGTATGTGGCAACATATCCAAATAAGTCAAATAACCCATAAAAGTTGACAGATTTTTTTTTGTATGACAGGCAGAAAATTAGAACAAAAGCCAAAGAGGATGATGAAGTATTGTTAAGCAATATTTACAGGAATCCATAGATTTTGTTTCCCGCCTTTATATCAAGTTAGAGATGCCAACCGTTCCAGAATATGCATGAGGTCAATTTTCATATGAATTCAAGGCTAACATTACAAGTGAATGGATGAGTGAACGATTATTGTATTAAAATCTTCTCTCACTGCTGTTCAGCTGTTGTGTTGTTCACATTTTAATTCCTACCACAATGCATATTCCAGAACGGTTGGCATCTCTGTCGAGTGAAGCAGGATTTTTGTGGACATGTCTGTGTAAGTCATATGATGCTTGTGTTGTCTCTGAGAACTTTTCCCATTTTACAAAGCTCCCTGTATCAGATGAACTGTGAAATGATTGTGGATATATGTATCCCACAATGGTGTTGGGTAAAAGGGATACGAAATCATAGTTATATTTCTCCTCATACAGTATGGACATAAATAAAGTTAACAGTTTCCCAACATGTCCCACCAAAGCCTTCGTAAAACACATGCATTTTCGTGGGACATGGGACACTGTAAACTTTATTTCTGTGCATACTGTAAATATTGTCAATTGATGATTAACCAGCGATTGCATATTCTCTCATAGTGTGTGAAACAAATGATACAAAAGATATGACAATGTGATTAAAAATAATAAAGAAGAGGTGATACTTTGAAAGATGATTCATACATTTTTTTTCTTGTATTTTGACCAGGGTGTTGATATTTTTGTATATCAAGCAATGTGAATACCTATATTTATGCAACCATTCATTATTATCCAAAGTGGAAAGTGTAATCCGTAAATTACAGGAAGCTATTCTGAATTCTGTGTGAAATTGATTACTGATCTCATACCTTTTTTCTTCTTTGATTTATCAGTAGTATGTTCTCAGTAATTTTACGAACCACATACAAGAATTGGACTGTCTACTGTCTGCATGGGCACACAAAATTCTGACATTGCGACAGTGCATAAGCATACTAATGAAATGAATTCTTATTTTGTAGGCACTTGTTTTAAAGGGATTATTTTCGTGCTACAGTTCCATGTTTGTATACACAGATAACTCTGCCTGAGTTGAATATCTTTAGACCACAAAAATCTAATCAACTAATAGGAGAAATTCAACTTATAAGAGGTAAATAAAATAGGTTTGAGTTGATATTTCGTTGAAAAAAAATCACATCGACTTGCGAAAATTTTGAATTAGACAGAGTTGACTGTATTTATGTATGTATGTTGTTGGTTTGTAAAACCACAGAACCGTAAATGTATGTCTATAATCTTGGAAAAGATAATTGGATTTATTCAAAACACAGTCATCTTACACTTTAAATGAGTGACATGTTTGATACAAAGAAGTCAGTTTGTTAAACAAACTTTGATTTAAAAAAATGTATGTGAATTAAAGTTCAACTTTGATTATGGAACACCATTCATGATTTGTATATTAAAATGTGATCTAAATGCAAAATCCTTTGTTTAATTTTTTTTTAGATACTTCATCTGTTGAATATTTGAAATGATAATTTTTCGGGACAGGAGAATATAGTGAAAACTCCATATTATTTTTTTATGTGTGTCTTTTTAAATTACACCAAAATACAGGAAACTGAGATTACAAATAGAAAGCAAGAATATGAGGATTTTTCCCCTGGTGTGTCACATCTTTAAAAAAGAGTATTTATTTCTCTGAAGAAAGGATACCCCTTTTTTCATCGCTCATTCCGCAGCTTTGAAAGGCACGGGTGTCTGAATGGAATTTGACAAAATCTGTCATTGATTTAATGTGGTCTCATTGTCATATTTTGAATTTGAATGGATGAATTTGATGTGATGAGGTAAATGAGTGAATCAAATAATAATTATTGGATAATCCATGTTAATAAACCTGTAGAAATGTTGATGAAGCATTAGAATTTGAAGACAAAAAGAATACATTTATTAGAGTGCCTATGCAAAGGACTTCTTTTTAATTCCAACATTTCATTTGAAACAAAGTTATTGCTTAAGCCTATACAGTGTGTCTCAATAAAAACGTAACACTTTTGAAATGGTTGGCAAATTGAGCATATATGGTTTTATGAAGAAATGTTGATATGTATAGAAAGCTGAAGGATTGACCTTTCTAATGATATGGAAAAAGTTGAAAAAGAATCATGCTTCGATGAACAGTGTTCACTTAATTTAGATGTATGAAAATGTGCCTGCGCAGGATTTTCCTTCCAATTTTGGACAACTAAGCTACTTGTAACTTACAAAAAGATTTATCTGAGATATTTAGGATCGATGAATCAACCGGGTATTTTGATTAGATTGAATACCATTCCTTTTGCTGTGTTATTTATCAATTCCGAAAAACCACCGCCCCACAAACACACACACACGCACACACTTCCACTCCCATCGTATTGTAAAAAAAAGTTAAATGTTTTTATGTAAGATGTTCATGTTGTTTTTATTTTCTTCTTATTTACAACTGCTTTGTTCATCTTAAAATGAAAGATCTGACAAAAATAATCGTCCCGATAATCGATGGACATGTTATCCCTGCCCTTGATAGAGTTGCAAGGTATCGCCATGGCAGGAATGGACGGTTCCGACGTGTATGGTGGGTGCAAGATGGGGCACCTTGCCATTGCTGCAGAACACCTCACCCAGCTCTTCAGTGATCATATGAAGTTGAATGGCTTCCACGTTCACCTGATATGATGCCTCTCGACTTCTTCTTCGGGGGATGGCTCAAGATTAAGGTCTACACCACACCTCCCGACACGAGATTGATGTCCTTAAATCGACAGAACAGAGCAACAGTCAGGTCAGGAGAGCTGACATGCTGAAATGGGCAAGATCGTGTATCGAGAGAAAAGGTGGACGTCGATCATTAATGTGAAAGACTTAATTTTACCGGTACCCTCACTCAATCGATACTTTGAAAGCCGTGATATTCAGGCAAGAAAAAAAAATAACCATGTGGACTATGGACTGATTACTTTTGTCAGATCCTTATTTCAAGATGAACAAAGCAGTTGTAAATAAGAAAAAATAAAAGAAACATGAACATCTTTAAACATTAAAAAGACATTTTTATTATACCCGGTACAATAAGATGGGAGTGGAAGTGTGTGTGTGCGTTTGTGTGTGCGTTTGTGTGTGTGGGTGGGGAATGGGCGGTGATGTTTCGGAATTGATAAATATCAGAGAAAAAGGAATGGTATTCACGGTACATGTATTTAAAATACCCTGTTGTTTCATCGATCCTGAATACCGTATCTCATATCGACCTTATTGTAAGCTAAGCTACAAGTAGCTTACCTCTCCAAAATTGAAAGGAAAAATCCTGCGCAGGCACACTTTCATACCTCTAACTTAAGTGAACAATGTTCATCGAAGCATGATTCTTTATTCCAATTTTTCATCTCATAAGAAAGGTCGATCCTTCAGCTTTCTATACATATCAACATTTCTTCATAAAACTATATATGCTCAATTTGCCAACCATTTCAAAAGTGTTACGTTTTTATTGAGACACACTGTATAGAACATAGTCATATGTTGAAATTTAACATTTTGAAGCATTTTGATTATGTTTTGGAATGAATGCACTTAAATTTTAGCTTTAAAAAATTATGACATCGTTTGAGGGATTATAATCATTGAGCAATGTAATAAAATGAAATGGGGAGATGATATGCATTCACTTTGAAACTGGTTCTTATTCAAAGCTATATTTTCTTCATGATACTGGTATTTAGAGTTATATACAGTATATATATATATATATATTTTTTTTTTTGGGGGGGGGGGGTGAACATTTCAATTTCTAATATATTTTGTTAAGGAAATGTTTCAGAGTATGCTACATTATGGCCAGTACTTGTGTAATGGAAACTCATAAAAAAGGTCCAATGTGAACAGACTCTTTAAGCTTGTTTCTGCGAAAGTTGTATTTGATTGAAAATTGTAACATGTATTTTCATTTGCACATGATATAACATAACAAAACACGCATACAGCAATGATTTTTATTGGTTCATTGAGATCAAATTCAACCTTTGAACGACAGTTCGTAATATTCTGCATTTAACTCTTATGCATTTTTTTCAACCGGAGACAAAGAGATTCCTACCAATAAGGTAGTTTCACTGGTCATGAGGACCTTTTAATATTTGTTTTTCCATTATACTGTGCTATCTAATCCTTGCTAATAAAAAAAAGGTGTGCGTTTGGGGTGACATCTTTGTAGAGACTCGATGGGGGAGGCTTATTTTGATGTAGGATAGCAAAATTGATTGTCAAAAATATTAGCTATCATTATATCTCTTTTCATATTTCTTCTTTTTTCCCTTTTTTTTTTTTTTTGGCTGTTCTTCAATACTATTATTTCCTCCACCTAACTTTGACTTTAAAATATTTCTGTATTTCTCTCATGCCACTCCTCTATCTCTTCCGACTCTTCTCTTTGTTGCTATTTAAATTAGTTTATCCTTCTTGTTCTGGAGTTTCTTCATCGCTTCTCTGACTTCATTGTTTTTACGTGTGTTTTTACTCTAACCTCTCTTTTTTATACAAGAATTGTACCTCTGTCTTGTTAATTTCTCCTTCCTTGTACCATCTTTTCGTCACTTTTTAACTTTCCTTTTCATATCCTTCACTGTTTTTTCTTTTGCTCTCTCTCTCTATCTTTCTTACAAATACATTCATCGTTTCTTATCACTCTGTTTCAAACCCCATGTTTTCCTCATCTTTATCACTCTAACTTTGGCAACTTTGTACACTTCTCTCATGCTGCTTTCACTGAATTTCTCTCCTTTTTTCTCATCCGTCCGTACCCTTGCTTTTCTTCATTTCAATGGCCCTCCTTTCCTTTTTCTGTTTTTATCCTTTCACCTCCCCCCCCCTCCCCACCCCCACCCCATACCCTGATCTTTTTCTGTTGTTTTCATCCGTCTCACACCCAGGGGCAGGGGGGGGGCTCACCTGTTGGTGCCCCTCTCAGCAAATTTTGCATCCTTGGAGTCTGAGCTGGGCTGATAAGCATAAGAAATGGGGGAAAAAAAGAGTGTTCACCTCAAATTTGGCACCCCTAGCTAGCTCCGACGTGGGGAGAAGCACTCCCAAAGCCCCTCCCCCCAACCCACAGTGCATGCTTGTTTAATTTAGTCAACTGTTTTCTCCTTTTACATAATTTTGTAGGGTGCTTTCAGTCACTGTCTCATCTTTGAACATATCTTTTATCATTTTTAGCCCCCACCCCCCCCCCCCTCATCAACACACTCTGCCTGTCAGACTGTGTCTCTCACACACAGACGCACACACTTTCTCCCTCCCTCTCTCTCTCTCTCTCTCTCTTTCTTCCCTCCCCCCTCCTACTTCCACTCTCCTACTCTTTTCCTTCTGAATTATATATCTTTGCTATGGATCCTCCCAACCCTTTCCCATATCTTTATCAAGCCAGCAACCCCCCCCTTTCTTTTTTACTCTTCAGTACTAAATAATCAGCAAAATCAAGAGACAAAATCTTTAGCAGCATCAGTTTATTTTATCAAATTATGCATCCATGATTCCATCTTGGTAATATCTACTTTATCAAACTAAAAAATATAATATACATCATCAAATCTTTATTGGCTCCTAATAACTACTTTGCCACATCATACTTCAAATTCATTGAACTTCATCAAATCATCTAACATGCATACTACATAACTATTTTACAGACATGTACAAAGAATAGACCTTTTGAATATTAAGGCACAAAGACCAGGGGGGTGTTTCATCAAGATTTGTCGCAGAGACAATTAGTCAGTGCTGATAAATTCCTCGATTGTGATAGGATGAAAAGCACTATCGCTGACAGTTGCTATGGGAACTGTCGGAAAATGACTCCTTGTCGCTGCGACAAATCTTGATGAAACACCTCCCTGCTTCTGCAAGGCAAATTCTGTGACAGAGCTTGACTGCTTTTAAGAAGACCAAACATACAGTATATGGAGGCTTCCGGTACATTTTACGCACTTATTATAGGCAATATCTGTAAAACATGAACATGTAGGAATGTAATTAGTCTCAAACTGGTATAAAAATAATATGAAAGAAAAAAAAATATCATGATATTCCTTATGATTTGTATGCATATGACTGTCAAACAATGGTAAAATTGTCTCTTATATTTTGAGAGCATAAAATAATGTGATTTATTTTACAAAACATATCACATAGCTACAGTATACAAATGAAACACTGTATATTACAACATAAACATAAATGGAAACATATCACTCGTCTGTATATTACAAAGTTACTGTCCAAAATAAGATAACAATACATGATACATACATTGTACAATGAAAAATATTTTAGAATGAGATAGTAATTTCATTGGAAATTCATGGTGCATCGAAATTATGAAAATCATGTCTGAAGATGTTAACAATGTTGCAATTCCCTGAGAACATTCATATTTTCTTGAAATGTTGCAGTTGTGAAAATATGAGTCTAAATAAACGCAACTTCAATTAAAGATAAGACATAATGAAGTTCTATTTCATATACTGGTACTATGCCCCCTAAATCAATTTTGACAGTCTTATTTTGCTTTCTCATTCAAAAATTGGTAGCACTGACACCAATCTCTATATTGGAATGTCAAACCATATTACAAATTGAGATGGAATATGGGGAAAGAAGTAATAAATATTTCCTATCCCTAGAGAAACACCATAGGAGTAGATCTCTGATTAGTAAGTTGAAAATCAATAATGAGGTTGTGGAAACTGAAGAAGGTATATTGAAGGAGATAAAAGATTTTTACCAGTCTTTGTATACGAAAGAGAATGTTGAATTAAACAATGATAATGCTAAATCTTTTTTAAATTCAAATATGAATCACCTTACTGAGGCATCACAAGAATTATGCGAAAGAATCCTGTCTAAAGAAGAATGCTGGGCAGCCCTAAAGGATATGCAAAGTGGAAAATCACCCGGCAATGACGGGTTAACAAAAGAATTTATATTGCGTTTTGGGAATTTATCTGTGAACCTTTAATTACATCACTCAATTATTCACATAAGGATTGCATAAAACCATTGTTTAACTAAGTATGTTTTATTTATTGATTTATTCTGTAAACTTCGTACAGTATATTGATCATTACTAAATTATGTTTCATTCGTTGTTTCTGATACATGTTTTTGAAAAGAAATATCAATAAAAGTTCATTCAATACAAAAAAAAAAAAACAAATTGAGATTTGATAGAAAGAAAATGCTATTCTACGGCTGACAAGAAGGGTGTTTCACAAGCAGCATTTTCTATCCTTCAATCTGATATTCATTGGCTGAGGAGATAAAATCATAAGTTTGAAGAGCCGTTTTTTCTTAAACTTTCCCATAATAAAGGTAGACTGTAACAACACAGAAGAAAAATTTGTAGGGTAGGAATAATACAGTCTTGAAGTGTGTGATTGTAAAATTGAACATGAACATCACTCTACCCAGCTCAAACAAAATAAAATGTGTCCTTTCTGACATTGAAAACTTAAGTTGAAAATATGAAATTAAGCCATTCTGTATTGTTGCACAATATTCTCTTTACGTCGTAATCAAAATTACATCAAATTCTGCTACATGCTCAAAACGTTGGCAAGAGGCCTGTATCCATGGTAGCCAGTGTGATTTTTTTTTTTACCAAACAGAAACATTTAAAAATGATCCGGACGCTGCAATGGTCAATGTGGACATTTACTATTTCTCTCACGTTTTAATTTTTGCTGCCTACACTATTCTGGCTAGCTTTGAAATGCTGAATGATAGGTACAATCAGTGGTTGATATATTCAAGCACCATACATTTACTCAACTACACAAAAATAGTATCAGTTTTAGAACACTGTTGAGTGGGATAGGATTGGGGATTTGTACTTGTAAGCTAAAGAGTGAAACTAAATGTTCTTGGAAATTGAAACTCACAGCCAAGTGAGGAAGGACACTGTACAATTATGCTATGCATTTATGAATCAATATAATGCTCCCTGTATTACTTCCATTGTTAGATGTAAATAAATGCACTAAAGCAAGAGGGGTAAATGTTAACATCTTTTTCTTCAAAGGGATTAATCAAAGACTCCATTATCAAAGAGAGAGGTTTACCCTTCCACCGCCACTCCCCCACTTCCTCTTCCCCCCCCCCCCACACCACTAAATCATTTTAGACCCTTGGTAATCTTATGAATAACCAGGGGCTAAATAACAATAGCATAGTCTGGTGTATGTTTAAACCTCCCTATTATTGGAATACAGCCCATTGAGGTGAGATAATACTATTCAAAACAGAAGAATGGGATCGCCAGACCATAAGTTTTTGTTCAGTGGCAAACATAATACATCTTCAACTATGAATACACACATGTAGGCCTACATGGTCAGGATGTACACAATACACTGGACTGGGGATATTGGTGGTTGTATACATACTGTACAATCTCAAAAAATAAAACACCTGAAGACAAATATTTATATGCGTTCATAGTTTCTTATATACAGTACAATGACTCATTGTCAAAGCGACTGAATGTACACAGAGCCCTTGAAGAGCACTAGTTTACCCATGGCTGTGTTAAAAGATTCAATAAACAAACAGTTGTACAATGAAGCTCTCTTTCAATATTCTTACAGACATTTGGTTTCTAATCTTGTACATGTACTTGATACTTCAGGGCATATTGTATATCAGTATATGGGAGCAATTTGCTAAACCACATTGAATTTATAGTTCACATGCATTTTAGTCAATGGTCTTCTGAATATGAACTGGTATAGAGAGAAATCTAACATGGACACACATAACTCGTGGTGTGCAAGAATTGAACCAACACTCCATTGAAATGTATGTGTATTCTTTATCTAGCCCTTGTATGAACAGTTTCAAGTAATTAACCAGTGTTTTTTTTTTGCTAGTTTTTATCCTAGTTGAAAACATCTGTGCAAAGAGCTTCACAGAATAGATATTCCATTGGCACAGGTTTAATTAATGTACATGAAACTATGCTTGTATCAAACCCCTTGGGATCCTCCACAAGCTTTCAACATCTAATTCGACTCGACACATAACGCAAGTTTGGCGTGGTTTGTCAAACACATTATTGGAAATGAATGATTGTTTAGGACAGCATTGACTGTATAATATTTACCAGATATGAAAATATGTATTCATTGTATAATTTCACCTATACATAAACTATTAACGGAAGCAGATCCCCTTTTAAAAATTGGCAACATTTACCAATCCCACCCCACTAACCTCAGCTTTGAGTTGGCTTTAGCACCGAGTACCTATGCAGTTGAACCTGTATAAGCTACTAATACTTCAACATGGTATAATAACATGCCTTGAATCTCATTATTCTGATGGTGAGGCCAGACACATTTTCATAATACAGAACAAACACAAAATTTAAAAAAAATAGGGGGGAGCACAACCAACCTCTAAGGCTAAATGTGGTGAGCACAGAGGCCTGGCCTTGATGGCCTTTAAACTTGTGTCCTCTTATCATTTCATCATGGCACTCTTATCATATTTTATCATCTCATCACCTTTAACTGAGTAGCGACTCAACTCTCGATAATGACTTCCCATCTACCCCTGATAGTCGTAAGATGAGCCAACCTAGACATGCAGCAACGTGACCTTACTACTGCCCCACGGCCAAAAGTTTTTAGGTTTTTAGTAGGTGTACAGTTGAATGCGTAGTAGCCAATATTATTGCATTTTGTCATGTCATTATTTTTTCAACAGGGTCTTATTATTCTATAACTGCAAGGTTGCAGTTATAGAATAATGGGTTGCAGTTATTACTCTTTCATAGAGGTCACCTGGTACAGAATACATGTAAGTATTAAAATTAAGATATGGATACCAATTGCCATACAGCAAAACCCACATTTCCATATGAGGCAACAAAGACCATCATAATAAATATATTTCACCAAATCATTTAATCTGTGGTTGAATAACTAATTGACATTTGAATTTACCCCTTCAAAATCTCGTAAAGTTTGTCAATCCTGCTCTTATGTGATCAGCTATCCAACTCTCAATAATGATGACTTTTAAGCAAAAAAAAAACCATTTACCAATCCATTTCATCAGGGGTTGGAAAATCAATTCACATTTGAATGTACCACTTCCGTATTCCATTAAGTCTGTCAGTCAAGCCTTTAACTGATCAGCAACCCAAGTTCCAATAATGACTTCCCATCTACCCCTGATAGACGTAAGACGAGCCAACCAAAATATGCGGCAAAGTGACCTCACTACCGCCGAACCATCGACACAATAGTTATGAGTTTTGGAGTATGTGCATGGTTGAAACTATAAAAGCCAATATACACTGTAGTGACATTCTATCATGGCATTATTCTCTGCACTGAGTATTCTTTTGTGATTGGATGGTCAGTGCATTTTGAAATGGCATCACCTTTGCAGATTTCAACTACTGCAGTATCAGTATTCCATCAAGATTAGATTGCAAATTGCCAAACAGCTGAACCAATATTTTCTCATAATTAATAGCATTTTTTTAAAGCAATCCATTTCATCAGGGGTTGAAAAATGAATTAACATTTGAATGTACCACTTCAATATTGTTAAGGATAATAATAATAATGGTGGCTACTTGAATAGCGCACAGGTCGACCTTATCGGTGCTCATGGCACTGAAAGCTTTACACTTTGCCTTTAAATTGATCAGCGACCCAACTCTCAATAATGACTTCCCATCTACCCCTGATAGACGTAAGAAGAGCCAACCTAGATGTGCAGCAACGTGATCTCACTACCGCCGAACCATCGACAGTTTTTAGTTTTGGAGTATGTGCAGAGTTGAATTTATAATTTAAGCCAACAGACAGCATTTTTTATTATTATTCTTTGAACAGGATATTGTTATTCTATAATTAAATGGCATCACCTTTAAAAAGCACTACTAAATAAGAATTCCAAACAAGTGAACCAGTTCCTGCCTTATCCCAACATATCTACCCAACACAAAAATCATTCAATTGAAGTAAACTAGTATTTTCTCAGGTCTAAAATCAACAAAGACCTCAGTAACAAAACCTTTTGCCAAATCTTATCATCAGGTGACTTTGGAAAATGAATTCAAATTTGAATGTACCATTTCAATATTCCACAAAGTTTGTCAATCCATCCTTTAACTGATCAGCGACCCAAGTCCCAATAATGAGTTCCCATCTACCCCTGATCGTGATGGTAAGACGATCCAGCCAAGTTATGTGGCGGCGGGGCCTGCCGTGAGCAAAGCCCGCCAAACTATTTCAGGCTTTGTCATCCCATTACAAACACAACATCTGGAAAATCAGTTGTCTGTAGAAGCACATGATAAAAGTTCAATAGTGTCTAGCGGCTGGATATGGGATGTAAAACCCATGTTTGTGATGCTCTATATGGAACATTGTATACTTATTTCTGAAATGTTTTTATAAAATCAGATAACATGGTAGCCAAACTGCATTTCAACAACGGTTGTTACAACAAAATTACGAATAAATTCCCAAAAGTAATGTTTGGTTTAATATGGCCACTTATAATAAAAAACTTTATTTAGCTGGTGCACATTTGAAACAAGCACATAATACAGGTTAATGCCATCATGATCACTTAGAGAACAAGATTATGATACATTTTCAAATATTATGTATAATTGAGGGTAAACATACGATTCCTTTTGTAATGTGAAAATATTTAAAAAAAAACAGAAACAAATTATATTTCAACTTCGCACATGTGCTGGAATGTTCAAGTTCCATGTCTTGTAAATGTCTCTGATATTCAATGGTGTCCACCAATAACTCTTCTCTATAACTGAGAATGTAAAATGAAAATAAAAAATACCACAAGAAAAAAAAACCTAGTTAGGACTAAAATTTTCACTTATGGGAAGGTGTTCAGTAATTTACAATTTATTTAATGAAATAAATCTTTTGACAGGGCACACTTCAAAGTATATGTATGATGGCAGATGTTTTCAATGTCTTAGTATGCCTTGACTGCAATGAAAATTTTTCTTGAAAATCAAACTTGTATCCGAGCAATGTAATTAAACACCCATCATTTCTTGGCTCTACCGGTATTGGTCTTGGCTAAGATAAGGTTACACAGCCAGAAGGCTAAAGGAGTTCATATATAGACTCACTAGAAAACCACTTTGTTCACGTAGTATAACAAAAAAGTCCCATTTCTTTCTGTTGATTAACACACTTAAATCTACGCCAAGCCCATCACAAGGCTCAACACAGCTAGCACATGAAATTATCAAAATACAGGAAATATGAATATGGCTGCAAAGATTCAATTGGAACAATAACCAACATGTTAATAACACTTTGCTTTCTTGGTTAGATGAAGATATAGCCATGTACAAGATATTTAAACAGCTCACAGAGAAAAGGTGTTTGGGTAGACTATATAGTTGTAGACATACAAGACTGATGACAACATCAATGAAAGGTCATATACAACACACTGCATGATAAGTGGGGGCACAAACTATCTTTATAACGGTATGCTTTCTTGGTTAGATGTGGATGTAATGCAAACCGATTGATCAACAGCAAAAAATATATTGGTATCTTACGACCATACAATAGCATATGGTTGATTATTTATCTTGGTAAGATATTGTGACAGTCTAAAAATTCTTAGATATTTAATTCACCAGACTTGCCATGAGTTGATGGATGTAAATGAATGACTACAATAGGATTCAGTCTACAATAAACGCAAACAGTTTCATATACCAGACGAGATGTAAAAAGTTGCTGGTATAGAGCAAAGAAGGTACTACCGTATAATGTGCTTTTTTAATTAGATGTAAATGTAGTCAATATTAAGAACAAAATGTTTTATATTGCAGACTACGAACATACTACTAACTTTCTCATTTATGGTCCGATTTGCTGCAATTTTTTTTAATATTTATCTGATTTTTCTGCTTTTAATCAAAGCAAGATTTTTCTGGGTCAGATCCAGTCTTAAAGAACAAAAGGGTTGATATGGAAGACGAATATGCTGCTGGTACACAACCATTGCAAGGGCTGAAAATGAAACAGTATACTATCAGTGCTTTCTTAATTAGATGTAGATGTAGTTTGTGTTAAATACAAAAAACTATGATCATACAGACTATCAAGTTGCTGGTATAGGGCATGAGAGGCAAGGGTCAAAATGAAATACAATACCACTGTGTTTTCTTAGTTAGATGTAGATGTAGTATATATTAAGCCAAGACTGAAAAGGTATGATTGTATAGACTATCATGAAGTTGCTGGTATAGAGCATGGGAGGTGAGGGTTGAAAATGAAATACAATACAACTGTGCTTTCTCAGTTAGATGTAGATGTAGTATAAATTAAACCAAAAAGTATGGTTGTACAGACTAGCATAAGTTGCTAGTATAGAGCATTAGAGGTGAGGTCGGAAATGAAATAAAATACCACTGTGCTTTCTTCATTAGATGTAGATGTACTAGGCATGCATAGTAGCATGCAGACAAAAGGCCAAATTAATCTCATAGCAATGTACATGTACGACTGCTATGATTTCCCTATACATGTAGACTCAACTATTGTTAGAATGAAGTGTAGTGGAGCCGATCAAAATGTTCTTTAAAACAAGCTAAATTGCCAAATGTCAAATTTGCATAATGCAATGTCTTTCGCCCTGATAAAAGTCCTCACATACCAAATATATTAAAAATGGCCCGATATAACAACAAAAAAACATAAATAAATAATTTTAAGTGTCCATTTCTATAGGGTGTAATTTATTTACATTGATAATTTAATTTTCAATTTAAATTGGTCTCGAATCTTCCTACTGTTGTTTTGAATATAAACCTGGTAACTTGTTATAAAACATTCCTGTTTCTTACAAATAAAAAAATTGCCAGCACTTGCTAGCACAAAGTGCTACTGTACTCCATGTTAATGTCATGTATACATTTACAGAGTGACTCAACAGGAAAATGACAAATAACAATATAATTACATGTAAACATACACAGCACTACTTCAAACAAAACATGACATAAAAAGTGGAAATCATCCTAGAATTATCATGCTGTCTGTAAATGAAGAAAAATAAAATTAATAAACTGTAAATTTGAGTAGATTCATGATCCATTAAAAACTTATGAATCTCCAGACTTTCAATGAAATTATCCTTCTTATGGGGATCCTTGAACCAGCAAAATTGATAGAATCTGTGACATTTTTGGTATTATTACAACTCTCAATTCACTGAATACCCATTTCACTTTCCATCTTTTTGCAGAAAGAGATTGAAATCTTGGATTTGGCTGAAGAAGTATGTAGCAGGCCTTTATTGATTTTCTATGTAATTTGGCAATAAGCACATCAAACAATTTTACATTAATCCATTTTTGATAATTTTTATACAACGTGAATGGGTAATTTTCGCTTGTATCAGAAATTCTACCAAAGTTGTCAGCTCAAGGATCCATAGAACAATTACAATCCAAAATGTTAAATGGATTATGAAACCTTGCTCAAATTTTCAGTTTGCCTATCTCATTTTTCTTCACTCACTAATAGCACGAAAATTCCAGGGGTGATTAAAGATTTCCCTTTAAATGGCATATAGTTAATAATGTCTTCTAACAAGTTCTAATTTCATCACTATAGCTAAATCAAATATAAAACTACAAATTGGAAATCAACAAATGCATAATTCTATCATACCAATTCACAAAATATCACAAATCCTTTTTACATACACGTCTCGTACACAACAAATACAAATGAGTTCATAAGCACCAACGTCCAAAATTCATCAAGGCCCTTCTTGGCAGATCAAAGAATCAGAGCTAATTTATTATCATGATCATAAGGCACAAACTATTATCTTAAGTATCATCGGAAGACTTATCAATTTCTGAACTTGATTGGAAGGCATATATTTTCGGACAAAAATAATTCTCTTTATGAAAAAATAATATATATCTCTTTGAAAACAAATCGAACATTTCTTCACATACTAAGATTGTGTCATTTCTTGTTCTTAAAATCTTTGTTATTTGACGACTCTCCTGTGTTTGTCTTTTGTAAAATTGAACAGAAAAAAGCATTGGGTTCAATTTTTCAAGAAAAGGAAAAAAATGGGAAACGACTCATTTCAGTTTAAAATAATATGCTTTAAAATGAAATTAGTGATTGTCACATCAATGAATATTGAATGAAGTGGCTTTTCATGATTTTTTTTTGTGAAAAACTTTAATATTTCTATTGAAATATTGATTAGTGAATCTTATACAACATAAAAAAAGTTAATTGAATTTCTTGTTCATCAAAAAACCTTTTCCTGAAAACCTGGCGTACATCTAATTTTAAAAATAGTCCCGTCTTAAAAATGTCTGTTGTGTGTTATTTATTTTCTGTCATTATACACACAAAAAAATGTGGAAGACGATAAGTATCTAATGCAAGAAGCTGGAAGTGTACTTATTTTATATGATTCTCAGCAAACTATTGGTGTCATAAATGAAGTAAAAAAATGGATATTGATTAATTTATCTCTGGCCATTCCATGAAATGGCGCGACACGTGCCTACGCCAATCTTCCTGACCGATCAACTCCTTATCACAATACTCACATGTAAAGAGCTTACTCATGGGGTTCTCAATCACCATGTCCTGCATGGCGACCATGGCTTCGTCAGGGTAGGGTCCGGCTTCTGGGGCAGGGTCGTTGAGGGGTTCTTCTGGTGGGGGCTGGACAGGACTGTCAACGGAAGGTGTGGCGATGTCTGGAAGCGAAGGAGCGCTCTTGTCTGAGAGCGTTGGGGTGGGGGGAAGCTCGACGGGAGTCTCTGGCATGGTCTGCATGGCGGTCGACACGGTGCGGGTTGCATCGGCTGGCGTCGGGGAATTCTGCTTCCGGACGGGCTTGGGCTTCTTAATCTCTTCGTAGTCGCTGTCGTCATCGTCATCCATGTAGTCGTCCTCATCGACGTCGACCATGAGGTCCTCTGGTGCTACGCCAGCGAGAGGACTGGCTTTGGGTTCTTTGGAGTGTGTGTGTGTTGGTGGCTGAATGGAGAGACTCTCGCTCTTAATGGTGAGCTCGTCTTCGTGAACTTCATTCTTCTTCGTGTTGCGCAGGCGATTCTTAACACCCTGTCGGGAACGCATGGATGGAATGTTTCCTTTGGGGACACGATTCTCGGTGGTGATCCCGAGAGCTTCCGTGTGGGTCAAGATGTGAGTGTCAAAGATATGTTTGAAAGGGGACTCGTAAGGGCAGTAGGTGCATTTGTAGGAGGCCTGTTGGGTGTGGATAGAGCGATGATGGTTGAAATCATCCTCAACGGTGGTCTTGTATGAACAGAACTTGCAAGCAAAGGACTTGACCTCCTCATGCAGGGCAATGTGGCGCTTGATGGAGAATGCCTGGCTAGATGAGAAAGAGCAGTAGGGGCACTTCAGAGGGCGCTGTCCATAATGCATCTGTAGATGTTCCCTGAGGGACTTTGGCACTGTTGATGCAAAGGGACACTTAGGGCACTTAAAGGGCTTCTCTTTCGTGTGGGTACGGATGTGAACATTGAGGTGACCCTTCTGGCTAGACGAATAATCACAGAGATCACACTTGTAGGGCTTGGCTCCCGTGTGAACCGCAAGATGCTGGATCAGGTTGTGCTTCCGCTTTGTCACATACTCGCACTGGTTGCAGGAGAAGAGCTGCATCCGCTCCTCTTCACTCTTCATCTGCTCCTTCAACGAAGCCAGCTGCTCTGAGATGTAGTTCCCTTCCCCCTCGTTCTTCTCCTCCTCGTCGGCATGCACCCTCATGTGGACGCGGAGGTGGGACGGCTGTGTCGTGGAGTAGTCGCACTTGACGCACTTGTATGGTTTCTGTTCCTCATGCATCTGCATGTGGACAACCACGTGGCCACGTTGCCGGGCGCGGTAGCCGCAGATCTTACATCTGAAGGGTTTCTCACCTGTGTGGATAAGAGTATGGCTGGCTACTGCGCTGTAGTATGGAGAGCAGAAGACACAGTAGGGACATTCATACTGGCCAGTCTTGGAGTTGCGTTTCATCGTCTGTAGCTTCCTAGAGGTTGTGAGCTTCTCAAAACCAGCGGATGTCTCCTCATTTCCGTCTATTTCAATCTGGTACAATAGAATCGCAAAAAAAAGATGATTGTAATCAGTAATGGATTCAGTAAGAACCACTGACTAAACTACTTGTGATAATGTGATATCAAAATCAAATTTAATACATAAATTTTCACCAGCATATTTTCCCATTGAAGTAAATATCATTGATCATCATCATCATTTTCATCATTACAAGCATTATCATCTTCATTATCATGGTCATCATTAGGATCTTCGATACCATGATCTTCATCATTGTCTTCATTATCATGGCCATTGTCGTCATCTCCATAGTCATGTCATCATCAGATCATCATTATCACCACTTGACCACTGTTACCATTACCATCACCACCACCACCATTGCTGCCGCCGCCACCGCCGCCGCCGCCACCACTACCACTGTCATCATCATCATCACCATCATCTTCATCATCATCACCATCATCACCACCACATTCATCATCATCATCATCATCACCCTCATCATCATCACTATCATCATCGTCATTATCACCATCATCACCATCACCAACATCATAATCCTCACCATCATCAACATCATCGAAATCATCATCACCCTCATCACCATCACTATCATCATCGTCGTCATCATCACCATCATCACTGTCAATCATGTACAACCATTATCCACACTCTGATCATGACTACATGTACCACTATCATGACTCGTCTGTTTATTACTTTCTTCAGCACAACTACATGCATCAACCACCATTGGTAGCACAGCCGCACCTCGAATCAACGTTGTGTTTTTCACCTACCTCTTCAATCTGATCCATGAGCTCCGATGACAGCTCAAAATCCTCGTCAGGACACATGTATGGCTCCTCCTCGGGCTCTAGCATGTAGTCTGGATCCTCCAACGACGTCAGGACCTTCTTCAGCTTGCCGCTCCGCACCTTGGACTTGTCCTTCTCGGTGGACCCCATCTTGATGCGGAGGACGTTCTTTGGAGGACGACGTGTCAGTTTCTCCACGGCATTGCTGTTGGTGACCTTCACCTTAGGCTTGCCCATGGTGATGTCTGGAAGAACTGGATGCTTCTATGGAAATTGAAAGGCACCTGTATAATGAGACAAGAAGAGAAAAAAGAAAATAAAGGTGTGATGAATATTCTTATCATTAAAAGGGAACCCATACCTGGAATTATTATGCCACCAGAGGATGAAGAAAAATGAGATTGACAAACTATGGAGATAAAAACAATATCGGATTATCATCCATTAAAAATCAATTAATTTTTGTCTCAGTAATACAATGATCCCGACCACTGATGGCAATCCAAGAGATTGGCAGCTATGACAGAATATGTATCCCCCTCCATTCATTCTTAACAAAATTTCATCTCTTCTTACTCTCATAAAAATAAGTCAACAATTTTTTTTTTTCAATCTAAGTGGAGCATACTTTTATTAATATAATTTTACATTTTTTTAAAAGAATCATGTTGAGCCCTTGCCCACTCAAGGTTCCTCATCATAGAACATAATTGAAACTTTTTTTTGTTACTCTTTACTGAATTCACAGATTTTGCTCATATTTTCAGTTTGTCCATCTAATTTTCTCCATTTTCTGAGATCATGATAATTCAAGGATAGGTTCCCCTTTAATATCACAGGGTTAAAAATTCTAGAGCGATAAACACTTCTCACAAATATTTTGCAAATAGACATTTTCCATAATTGGCACTGCAGACAAATTGATAACTGTGTTAGGAATGAATTCTTCAATTTTCTTACACATTTGAATTACGACAGTGAAGAGTAAATCTTTTTGTGTTGACAGTATCGTTGTTCATCTGTTACCAGGCAATGCAAATAAAATCCATTTTTCTGCATGTACAGCACGCTACCATTCAGTCATGACTATTTGTTTTATTTGTATGTTGATCAGATATGTACTGTATTTTGTTTGTCTTTCCACTAAAATCCCAATTTCTCCTCCCAAACTATCATTCCTCTACGAGAACATGTTCATAGTAATTGCCATATATATGGTACTTTTGTACGGTACTTTTGGATGAATGCATTTTTTTCTCCTTTTCTTTTAATACATAAATATGTTCCTATCACATTATTCTAAATATCACTTATATATTTTGACAATAATGATTTTTTCATGCAATTGAATAGTTCAGTCAAACCTGTCTGTAAAGATTACCCAAGGTAGACACAAAATTGGGTCTTTAATAGCAGGTAGTCTCTATAGACACGTAAATGTACATGTAAATTGCTTTCTCTGGAAGTGGTTGCTAAAGCAGGTTTGACTGTACATACATGTACTTCTTCATCAAAACTGCCACTTGCAAATCAAAATGGCAGATGACATTTGCAGAGGAAGTAACACACATGCAAAGCAAATGGACTAGGAACTCCAACTCAACCAGGAAGTGAAGTAATGACGTTAACAACCTTTCTCCTTCTAACTTCCTGAATTATGTGTATTGCTCATACAGGGCAGGGTCTCTTGTACTGTAGCTTGCTGGCTTTGTGTCAGTGTGCTCTGTGGCAACGTTAACATCTACTACTGCTTCAAGCTCTTAACCATACACGGCATGCACATTCTAGCTACATGTATAAGTTTATTTACTTGTAGTGTCCTGTATACAGTACATTGAAATATTTTGTTTGTGTGTTATTTTCCCTTATTTCACCACTATGAATTCACTGTATCATAATGACCATAAATTTGTATCTGGACGAGACCTGCTGATTTTCATTTAATTACCTTTTAACTTATTCTTCCCCTACATGCAAAAAAAAATGGACAAAGGCAGAGCAAAAATGACTCATTATAGCAAATCTTTGCTAGATTTTTCAAAAATTAAAATTTTCTTCAGATTCTTGATTTTCGGACTTTAGGTTGACGCTATAGACATGTGCATGTTCATGTATGGTGCAGGTCATTTAAGGCTTCAAAAACTTTTTTTTGTTGATAGTTTAAAATCAAATGGCACTTCGGATCTGAAATTCTGTTGCAAATTAAAGGGGAACTAACCCCTGGAATTGTAATAAAGTGGAAAAAATGAAGGAAAATCAGATGGATAAATTGTGAAAATTTGAGCAAATCAGACAATCTGTTCAAAGGTAGTCACAGAAATACAAGTAAGACGGTCACTGCCGCTGATGGGGATCCGTGCAATCAGCCACATCAACGGAATCTGTGATGTCATGTTGAATAACTCCTCATTCAGTTTGAACATAGAATTTTTTTTAAATGGATTGATGTAAGATTTAAAGTAATGGTTCAATACCATTCTTCCCAAAATACATACAGAATTGAAAAACTAATACTACTCAAGCAGAAAACCAACATTTTGTTGACTTATCTGAAAAAAAAAGAGGAAGATGTGATATTTTGTATACAGAGTGAATGAGGGATTGTCCGACATGACATCACAGATTCTGTCAATGTTGCCAATTACATGAATTCCCATCAGCTGCAGGAATTGTTGTATATCTGTGACTTTGAAAATTTGTAACTTTAGAATGGGTTGTCCACTTTAGAACGGGTTATCCACTTTTTCTAAACTTTTCTTCATCCAATGATAACACAATATTTCCAGGGTTAGGTTCCCCTTAAAAGCACCTGTCTCAACTGCACACTAACATTCAATTGAGTTCTCTGTGATCTTACATGTAGTTGTGTGTCCCTCTCTGTCAAGAGGAATTAAGCAGGTCAGAAGACAGAACTGGACTACGTATCACATACGAGTCTCATCTTCCTTCAATCTAATCCAGCCCTGATCTAATCCTTTTCATATACTGCCATTTCTCCTAAATATTGATTTCAGGGAGTAAAATCTACGGGGAGTAAGAACCCCTTGTACATGTAACCCCCGTTTTACTACATGAAGACACATATTATGTAGCTCCCCTAAAACACTACTTAAGAGCCTGTAGGAGAGCTTTACTAGCTCTCCTGCAAATGTTTAATTTCAATTCCTGTAGTTTGTCCACTTAGGCAAACAAGTTCAGATTTTTTATGCTGCGTACATGCCCATTATACGAGCTGGTGTTTCATGGTGTTGAATTTTAAGTTAAAGGTATTGCCAAGAACTAAATAAAATTTGTCTAATTCAATCCCTGTAAGACTCCCACCTCTAACCCTTTGGCTAAAACAAGAATCACCAAAACTTCATCCTTTGCAATCTGTAAGTGTGCAGCTGCACATTTACCTTTCTCATGGACAGATAAACATCTGTGCTCTCCATGCAGGCATAACTCCACATGATGTCCGAGTGCAGGTCGTTTTTTTTAAGACTTGTTGGGAAATTGGTTATTCCATTTTTAACTTATAATCATAATTTCTATTATAATTTATTTGATATTATTTTCTTAAAATGATGATGCAGGGACTTTAGGCGAGTGAGGGTGATTGCTCTCCTCCCTTAAATGCTTTTGGGGGAGTGATCTGTAACCTTAAAACCAAATCTCTCTACCTGATGACCCATTTTTGCTCTCCTAAAATTCTTCTTGGAAACCTCATAGAGAGCTATTTATAGCTCCCCTGCAAATCTTTAAGTTCAATCCCTGATAATGATAATAAAAATGCTGACTATTATGATGATGATGATGATAATGATGGTGATAATGATGTTAATTTTTTATGTTACCTTTTCCTCCTCTTTTTCTTCACTTAATTTACTGGTTAATAATCTTTCCGTAATCAGAATACCGTGCGCTTAGAAACATCCGTATTAAGCGCCTAATAAATGTTATGTATAATAATTATTATCAAGTAAATGATGATAATGATGACATTGATGACGATGATGATGATGATGATGAAGATGATGATGATGATGATGATGATGATGATGATGATGATGATGATGATGATGATGATGNGACGATGATGATGATGATGATGAAGATGATGATGATGATGATGATGATGATGATGATGATGATGATGATGATGATGATGATGATGATGATAATGGATGCCGTGTGATGCAATGCCCCCTACATACAGTATAAGGGCATGATGATAATGATGATAATTTTACATTTTTTCAAAATAAAAGCAGATTCAAGTTTTTAAATTAATGTAGATTCTTCAAAGGAAGGTAAGGGATAGACAGACCAAATTAAAAAATAGCTATTAATTTGTACAGCGTGCTAATTTTGTTTTATTTCAAATTAAACCAATACATAAACCTTCACACAGTACATACGGGTGTATTTAGCAAATATTTGCTTATCATAAAAATTCCTTTCCTCCTGAATAACTTAAAAGGTATGTAACTCTGTGAAAAGGAAGATAAACATTAATCATTGGCATTTTCACAGCAAAATATAGTACAAAAACATTAAGTAGGATCATGGAGAGGCTATGCATTCCCAACATTTTTGCCTGCAGTAGTTTATTACAAATCAAAATGAAAATGAATAATTTGTAAATTTTCAAAGGGAAACTTACTAAGAACTAACATGCTGGCAATGAATGTAGAAAATGAGATGAACAAACTGTTCGTGATCTGATAAGGAACCCCCCAAAATAATGGGGGTGCAAATCAATAGGAAAATCGGTCGCCTGCAATGACAAAACAGGCAACGGTGAATTTTTTGTTAAAGTGATACTGTATTTTATAAGGGGATCTTTAAGTTAGCAACTTTGTAAGAATCTGGATTAATATCAATTTACGAATATATAAGGATTCAACATTATTTTTTTTAACACTTGCAAAATTCATAAGGGGCATGTTATATTCAAGCAAAAAACGCAAATTTTATACATTTTTCTGGAAATAAAATGTGTAAATTGGTGATTGCAGGGGATTTGCTCATCAAAAACAACAAAGTTCCCAACATACTGTACATATGTAAAATCTTACATTTGCAAAAGCCATTATGGCATACATAAATTTTTAGCAAATCTAATCAATTTTTCTGTTATAAGTGAGCTATATCGGTTAACTTCGTACAAGTTTTCTGCCCGGTGACCTTTGACCTTTGACCTTTGACCAACTGAACCCAAAATATATTCAATCCATCCTCACATGCTTATACATATTTGAGCCAAGTTTGGTCAAAATCTGTACAGCAGTTCTGAAGTTATTGCAGTAACAAGCTATTTTTGGTGATTTTTTACAAGTTTTTTGGCCCTGTGACCTTGGACCTTTGACCCATTGAACCCAAAATCTAATGAGTTCATCCTCACATGGTTATACATACTTGAGCCAAGTTTGGTCAAAATCCGTCCAGCGGTTGTGAACTTATCGCGGTAACAAGGTCCGGACGGACGCACGGACGCACGGACGGACAACCCGAAAACATAATGCCTCTGGCACCACCTTACGGTGGCAGAAGCATAAAAAGAGAAAACTCCAGTTAAAATTTCACTTGTCAGCTTTCACTTAAAAAAAGAAAAAGAATTTAAAAGAATTTGAACATGAAAGTCAGCAGATCGTATATATAGAATTATCAACTTACAGATTTAAACTCGCAATTAACCAGTGCCTGAACATTTAAATGTTTACATGGGAATTGGAGCATTTAAATTACATTAAAACTAAAGAAAAAACAATATTTGTGGAGTACATAATTCACCGCACACATTAGAAATGCACTATGAACTGCAAAAGCCGAACCAGTTGAAAACCCCATAGCAGCTTCTCCTACTTATTTCTTTCCTATTTTGCAAGAAGTGGTACAGTAACACTATAATATTGCTTTCAATCTGCAAAATTTGCATTTACTACACTGAAGTATCGCTTTCAATCTGCAAAATTTGCATTTACTTTTTAGTTTTTCATAGATTTTTGCTTATTTATTTATTTATTTATTCATTTCTGATATTTATACAGGGTGACTCATTTCACCAATTTGGTGGTCTTCCATGAGGCCCTGTTTGCAAACAACAAATATAACAATATACATACAAATATACAAATGTACAAGCAGTATCCCTATAGGCTACTATACGCTACTAAAATCAAATCCTATAGGCTACTATAAGCTACTAAAATCAAATGCTATTAGCATTGAAAACTGTTAAATACTCAAATTGAAAAATAAAACACACAATAGTAATAATAATATATACATTGACAAGAGGGGAAGTTATTAATTAATCATTTTGCTGGAATTAATAGATTTGATAAAATTCAACCCCTATATCACAGTTTACAATGTAGATAATAACGTTTTCATAGAGTATTCGAAATTTGAAATTATTAACATAACAGTTGATTGTATTTCTAAATCTATGCTTATTTGCACACATTTCTTAGTGTTTGTTCCATCTTGAATTTTGGGTAAACATTGAAGCTGAAATTGATGAGGAATTCTGGGGGGTGTTTCATCAAGATTTGTCACAGAGACAAAGAGTCATTTTCCGACAGTTCCAATAGCAACTGTCAGCGATAGTGCTTTTCATCCAATCACCATAAAGAAATTTGTCAGCGCTGACTAATTGTCTCTGCGGCAAATCTTGACGACACATCCCCCTGGAATTCGGGGGATCGACTATAGTTGTAAGCTTTTCGCCGCTAGAGAGCGTGGATCAAATGCTTAATTTTGATTGGTCCACCCCTGACCTGACCTGGCGGGTATCGATTTCCGGTTGTGACGGGTACTTCCGGTATAAATTACATGCGCCACGTTCATTCCTTTCGCAGTTATACAATACACGGACAACTTCAATCTGAAAACAAATTTCATTAATATCATCTGTAATATTCCTTTGCTTTGGTGATTACATCAAACAGTGAACGTGGCGCATGTAATTTATACCGGAAGTACCCGTCACAACCGGAAATCGATACCCGCCAGGTCAGGTCAGGGGTGGACCAATCAAAATTAAGCATTTGATCCACGCTCTCTAGCGGCGAAAAGCTTATAACTATAGTCGATCCCCCGAATTGTCCCATTTAGTTAACTAACTCTGTTCTCGTACAAAAAGCTAAAAGGCTTAGTTGTACAATGACTGACATTCCTTGAAAACATGATCAGTCAGAAGATGAGGGTGTTCATAATTTGTTTTCATGTAGAAAATAAGATTCAGAGAAGCTTAAAAAAAACACCAATTAGTATTTCAAAAAAACATTTTTGATTGCATTTGACTTGTTTATTATGTATAGGTTGACAGCAATTTTTTTCATGTGAATGAAAGTTTAAAAGAATTGAAAGTTAGGCCGTTTCATTGCCTTGGATAAATATTTCTTGTCCTCACCGCCGGCGGTGATCCATAATAAAAGGCATCTAGAACAAATGAAACACATCTTTTATGACTGCGAATAAAAAAGATTCAAGATTCAAGTTCAGAAAAATATATCCCCCTTGTCTAAACAAAACTATCATGAAAAAATGCTCTCATCCCCTTGGAGCGCACTTCACTTGTTGGCTTGATGGCACATGAACAATAGCCTAGGGCATACTATCAAAGCCTTGAAGGATAATGATTCCCCTAAATAAATGTTCACTTCCACTAAGAAGTGCTCCAAAACACACACACCCTTCTTTCAACACGCCAATGTATGCAAATCATTACACCCCTCGCCCCGAATTCAGCGTAAACGATCAACACACAGGTCAACAGGTTGCTCCCGAAATGGCCTCCCCAAGCACTCCTACGTCACGAGTTATCTCACATCTATACAAGATTTCAACATTCACAACCCAAAATATCGTCAAAAACTACCCTAAATGTACTCTAAACTAAACATGAGTTAAAATTATGGTTCTCATGGACGTTTAGGATAATCATCTATACATTTAATTGTGTATCCAAGTCGAAAAAGAATGAAAAAGTTAATAGTTTCGAAAAGTTTGAGGCGGAAAAGTTGCAGTCTACTCACGATATCAAACTACTGCACTGCCACGGCCCCATTCACGCTACACGCATACCAATACACTCAGGCAAAACCGCATGTTTCGAACGATTCATGTTCACAAACAAACACTTTCTACCCAAACACCAGTACGGAAATCTCTTCAGAATCATAACATAGTTAGATATGAACATAATCTTATATACAAATACATATTTCATGACATTAACCATTGAAAAGTGTTTAAAATACGGCATTTACCTGGAGGTTCAGCAGCTTCGTTCGTCAGGTGTCTCTCTAGATATGAACGCATGCGGTGCGGCGCGGCGCGGGGTCTCTGTGTGTATGGCAGTGATGCATACGACGAAGAAATGTGTGCGTGTTATTGCAATGCCAATGGGTCCTTTTGACTCTCACACACACAGACACTTCCAAGATCGTCATCTCAATCAATTTTAGAGCTCAGTAAATCTCAAGTTTCCGGGGCTGTATCTGTAAATTGATTGCCACAATAGATTGCATGATCAAATAAGAGAAAACAGTAGTAAAATGAGTAAAAAATGAATACAATAATTGAAAGCAAGCAATATTAGCAAGCAATTTTATTTTCTCATACATTTGTAGCAAAAACTTGTCTGAATTTAATATTTTCGTGTGTCCCTCAAACTCGAATAGTGGGGGAACCGGATATATTGATAAGCCCATAAAATCATGTCTTAAAATTATAATCAATTTGGATTTTGCTTGTATTCATAATAATTAATGCATCATGTCACTATAACTTTTTTATCCGCAATTTTCCCTGTATAATGACCAAACAGTTTATCTCTTGCAGTAGTCTGGCTTGAATCGCTCTATAGTGAGGTCATTATTTGTTGTTGTTTATTTTGTGGTTTCAAACTGATTATATGACATATAGTTTCTATTAAGACGAAATATTACCTTTTTACAGATCGGAGCAACCATATCAGAAAAATACGGAATATGATTATTTTTTTTTAAATCCTTTATCAAAGGCAGATATGAACATAGCGTTGCAGGGCGGGTTCAGGAGTTGTCAATGCAGGGAGGGGGGGGGGGGGCATTAAACCAATGACTGGGCATATAAGAAAAATGTCATCTGCTCAAAAGTGAAGGGGACTGCGGTGCCCGAATTGGAATGTCAATGGGGACAGTTCTTTCAGCAACCCTATTAATCCGCTGTTTAGGTGATGATTTAGATAACTTTCTCAAGTAACTTAATGTGTCACAAGTCATGATAAAGAATTATCTACTGAATAGTTTTCATGCGCGTACCATATGGGTTGGGGCTTCCCCCCCCCCCCCCCCCCCCCCCCGCCGGTCATAACTAGAGGCCGTTGGGCTAAATTTGAGGTGAAAGGGGGCGTTAAAATGGTAAATTATCATTTCAAAATGGTGGATTTAACCATTCCGTGTTGGGTCATTTTAATGTGTCACAAATAATGGTATCACTCTTTAAACACGCTAAAATGTTAATTTGGCACTTTTTACAATGAAAGAAGTTATTTTGGCCGTGAATTATGCATTACTTCAAACATGGGGGCGATATACCTTCCCCTGTACGATGAGTTACAAATATTTTAAATGTTTGCCGATATGCACCGATACACTTTCCCACCAAATACATAAAATTGAATTGAATAATCCATAAAAAAATGTCGCAGGCGATAAAATAACTTGCTATAAAATCGTTTAAAAGCCTTTACTGATGTATAAAAAAAGTAGTTATCGAAAAATAATAATGATTAAAGATTTACGTTTGAGTAAAAAGAGGGGTCGTACCCCTAAAATAAAACTTGTATAGTGTTATGGGGAAAGGTTAAAATTGAATATTAAATAATTAGCAACCCTTTTTTAAGTTTGAAAGAAAATTTGACAAAATTAATATTAATAAAAATAGCTATGAATTTAAAAATGGAAAAGGCATTCAAAATTATCAGACATGTTGCCAATTTAATGACGTCAAAATGGGTGCACTGCTAACCATCATTTTGTTGATATAATCATCATTTCTATAAAAATATACAAAGTTTGTAACATTCATATAGGAGATCTATATTATGACAATATCCTATTATTAAAGTTTTGAGGAAATCATATCTTTAGGGAAAAGTAACATTTTGATAAATATCAAAGTGCACCCATGACGTCATCAGTTACTGATTCTTTTATATATTTAATCATTCATAACATTCTTATAATAGCTGTCCGATTTTTCTGGGTGCGCTCACGCAGATTTGTTTTGCTTAGCTTGCGATTTTCTTCACTCCAAAATAATTATGGGGAAGATGGTTTACAAAAAATAATGATAATATTCTTAATGTATATGTTTGTGAAGCTGTTTAAAAAAATGTTGATTAGAACTACGCTAATGCATATGGTGGAAGAACTGATTTTACCTCCAGCAAATATTTTGTAAGATTTTACATTTGTATATAAATTGTTGCGGCATAGGCTCTAAGACATTATTTCTGCACTTTATATGAAAAAACAATAAACACAAAGAATAATCATGATAATAGCTTAGGATGATGGTCATTTATAACTACAAGTTCAGTAATTGAGAACATGAAAGAAAAAATCATCAAAATCAGAAACACATACTAAACACGTACATGCAGGTGAGATGAGATATTTAAAATTTATTTATTGATAAAAGATGCTCTTTTTGTTTATATAGATTACTGGGCCCGCAATAAAATTAAAGAGAGGATAATGCAGCTGAATTGTCTCAAATTACTTTACTTTACATATGAAAAACGATAAACACAAAGAATAAAATTTGGGATACGAAATGATTTATTTTCAACCTATCATATCTCCAGGGGCATGTAACATAAAAGAGATACGATTAATTGAAAATCTATCGTATCTTTTTTGTATGCATTTTGCCATAGACTTACGATGAATATTTATCGTAAGTTTAATTGCATGTTTCATGTTACAGGCCTTGAACTTGATATTGAACTATTCAAAATGTAGAGGTTATCATATGCAGATATGAACATATCCATACGTGCACCGGGGGATCTTCTTGGGTCACCCAATTTCAGGTGAAGCCCTGTTTGTTTGTATTCCTTTTGTTGTTTTTTTGTTGTTTTTTTTTTTGTATATTTGGGGGTGGGGTTTCTTGCTAATCAGACCAGCTTAGACCTCCGGGGGCATCAAAATTGAGGTGAAGGTTAATTTTCATTTTTTTTTTTTTTTTTTTTTTTTGCTTGTCAGCTCAGCCGTGAGGGGAGAGGGGCCGAAATTTATGCTCAGCCCCCGGGGGCGTCAAATTTGAGGTGAAGCCCTGTTTTTTTGTATTCCTTTTGTTTTGTTATGTTTTTTTTTGGGGGGGGGTGGGAGGGGGTCTTGCTTGTCAGACCAACTCAGCCCCCCCCCCCGGGGCGTCAAATTTGAGGTGAAGCCCTGTTTTTTCTTCTTCGTTTTATTTTGTTTTTGGTTGACATGTCAGGCCAGCTCACACAGGTAATCATAGGCAGATATGAACATATTCATACCCCCGGGTCAAAGGTGAGGCGAAGATCTTTATTCATTTTTTTTTTTTTTTTTTTGCTTGCTTGCTTGTCAGGCCCAGATCAGCCCCCCCGCCCCTCCCCCCTCCAAGGGTCTCAAAATCCTGGGTGAGCGCGCATATGATATCACCAAGAACACGCCCATCTCAGAATTTTAGGCCCTACTACAGCTGGGCCCCATAACATAAAGGTTTGCGAATAATTGCTAATCTGAAAGCGATTGATGATAGCGACTGATATCAATCGCAAGTCTATGGCAAATCATGTACTTGAATTTGCAATTGGTCGCAAAATCAAATAGCGATTAATCGTAAACCTTTTTTGTTACGGTGAAAGTGTGCAGGGGCCTGTAACATAGAATATGCAATGAAACTTACAATAAATATTTATCGTAAGTCTATGACAAAGTATGTCTTTATGTTACAGACCCCTGCTATGTTATTTTGGTTATGGTTAGCGGGAGCTGCCGATGCTAATATTGTATATAATAATAATAATAATAATATAATAATAAGCCACATTTGTATAGCGCCTTATGCCAATGCTTCTAGGCGCTTTACAAGATTTTTAGAATACATCAAATACATACAAATTAAACAGGAACATAACTAACTTAAACATAACCATAAACATAATCAGAGCTTTATTACATACATATTCAGAACATACAGTGGTCAAGGAAGGGAGGAATTGGAATTTAGATCAAAGGTCTACTGCTGTTTGAAAAGGTAAGTTTTTAGTTCAGATTTGAATGATGCAGCTGTGGGGGAATTCTGAATGTGAGAGGGGAGATTATTCCAAAGGAGGGGAGCACACACAGAGAAAGCACGATCACCATATCGAGTACGGGTGCGGGGTCC
>BQKZ01001420.1:0-28332 GCA_036244855.1 Temnopleurus reevesii
GCGGTCGCCAACGAAGTGTTAGCACGGAGTTAAAATTCTCCAGTGCCTGACTATGGTTTCCCGCACCGACCAAATCTCGCTCGATTCCCGACCGGTTGCTGCCCAGGCGCTGGTCTAATCACGCGATCTAATGTTGTTGAGTTGTTGCCACTTGATCAACGGTGGGTGATTCGTGGGTAACTGGTTGGTGACCGATGGGCGAGTCCAGAATGGCCCAATGGCTTTGATGTAAGGTATACATGCATATCAAAAGTCAACAAGAAAATCGACAGGTCAATGCCAAGGCCTGATAGTCTGCTCACCACTTTAAAAATCTCTGTCGATGTCTTGATTTCATCAATGACCGACGAGGCTACAATCGGTCACCGTCTATATTTATTACCATAGTTTTACATAGGGTGTCAATGGGTACCATGTTGGTATTCCTGGCCGCTGTTGACAGAACAAACTTATAGTGAATAATATTAATATTTATAATTTATATTGCGCCAGATCCACTTTTCAAAAAATGCTCAAGGCGCAACTATGAAAAATGTGTAGAGTAAATACAAGAGACTTGCATGCGACTTAGTAGTTGCTTAACAAAACTTATTCCCGATAGAGCGCTAAAAGATACAATATCAACTACTTGACTAGGAAACAAAATATGCCACCGAAATATTTTTCTATGCGCTCCGCGCGATTTCTTTCAAGTCTTTTGCAACTTTTGAGATTAAATTTTGGATATCCAAGTATACGGTTTTTATTACGTCACGCGTGTTTGAAAAAAAAAATCGTCGATCAAAAAATGGCTCAAAAACGTGATTTCATGTCAAAGTCAATGCAAATTGTGTTTTCAGTCAAAATTCATACATCCTTGTCTATCTTTCATTGTAATGGATAAAATGAGCCGAAAATAACTTCAACTGCAATTTTTATCACTGATAGCTAACAAAAATAAACTAAAAACCTTATTGATGTTATCTACATTTTCATTTGAAAAAAAAAACCCATAAGGCAAATCAACAGACATTTCCATAAGATAAAGGCAATCAGTTAAAGTTTCATACACTAAAACTAAAAGTAAACTCATTCATTGTTTTCGAATTAATCATTGCAAAATTGTATATTCTTGCTCTGTTATGAGAAAGCAGTTTAATATTCTCTATGCTGTTCTTTTTTTACTGCTGTATGCTGTATAAGTGCATATGGACATGCATTATGCTCGCTAAGCAGGAACTGAACATTACTATTGTTTAATTTTTAAAGTTAATTTTAAGCTATTTTCAAAACTTTTTACATTTCGAACATTGGTGCGTACGTGCTTTGATATCATCTGCAGACATCAAAATATAGAATATTATTTTCCATTTTTAACAAGTGCTGATACATATCCAACTAAAAACACTTTCAAATTATTTTTGTTTTATTCTTGTATCCCTAATATAATCAGACACGGGATAATATCAATTACACATAAAGTTTCACTTTTATTATGAAAGCTTCTCAATTCTATGTATTGATCTTTGTGATATTCTATATGCAGAATGATGCAGATAGTTATCATAAAGATCAATGATTTTTCTTTTTCCATTTGTACAAAACAAAACACACGAAATTTTTATTTTTGTAGATCTTTTTTTGCAATTGTATCACCAATATAGAATCACGCGGGATATCATCAATTACACATAGAGTTTCACTTTTATTATGAAAGCAGCTCAAAGTTTGCTTTTTACCTATTTTAAACCTCTTACATTTCAGTTCCTAATGCTTACGAAACTAACATACTCACATGGAAGGGAGCAGAAGGTAGCGGCCATTTTGTAGGTCGCGTCACTCACGTACGCTGCAGCTACACTGTGAAGTTAGCTCTCACCTACAAAAAAGTAACGGTAGTGGGGAAGGTAAATAAACAAATACATAACAAAACTCTAACCTTTCCCAATATCAATTGTATCTTTTTGTTTCACTCGTTCCACATCTTGTCCTGTCGGAAGGCTCGTCGCCGCCGCAGACAGAACAAGCCCCTTCGAGCCTGCAACCCCGGTACACATCACTCTAACAGGTTTGAGGCCGCCCCTGGGACGTCTCAAAAACTTTCTCTCCATTTTTTGCTCGGGTTCTACTCTCCCCTCACAAAAGAATGGGTTATAAGAAAATGAGAGACAATCTTCAAGCAATGATAAAAGCTTCATTATATATTTTTGATAATGCATATTAGAAATCATTATTGGGCAATATTATTTTCCTCATGATGAAAATCTCAACTTCTTTTGCCTGGATTTTTCACAATTTATGCATGTTCGAGAAACATCCAGCACAATTTTAACAACCATTAGAATGGAACTAGAATGCGTACACCCCATTTGATGAAATAAAAACGAGAACTTACTTACGATGCATGAGATGGTGAAAATAGTTAGCTGATCAAAATATAAGATAAATGTACTAACATAGAGGCCTACTCACACCTCTGCGTTCATATGGCAACGTTTGTAGAGCATTCGTGAAATTTGAAAAACACTTTGTAAACTTGAAAATTTCAAGAAATTTTCGCAGACGTTGGTTATAAACATAAATTTGTGATTGAGTCGTATATTAAACACGTACATATTTTTTCTTTGATTAATTTGAATTATATAGTTCCTTGTAAAAGCAATAAGACTATACAATACATACTTATTTTCATACTTACTTTTCAAGCAATTTGCTTACAAGATAATCCTTCTCCTATTATTTACATGTTAAACAGTGTATGTTGACAAAATGTCATCACAGTTTATAGTATTTTATTTGATATTTATGATCATTTTTGTGACCCTTTGTCAAAATGATACTCATGAATCATGTTATTTTTGCTATACTTCAGAATTATGTTGTATGCAGAAGAAATAAACTAAAACAATGAAATTATACCAGTATTCATTTTCTACTCTGAAAGTAACCCGCCAACAGAAAAATCAATAACCTCCCTTGAACTTCAATGACAAACTAATTGTTGACATAGAGACAATATTTTACGACATAATCGGTTGCATCGACCAATATATTATCCAATGTCTGCCCAATTTCAAGATGTAATTGGATTGATGAACGATAAAAGATATTTGATTGGAATAACTTTCACTGTATGCACGGCGTCGATGATAGTGGTGAAAACACCAGCTCGGTTTAGCGGGAACGAAGCTAAATTTATTCACAATTGTGACACTGGATGTTAATTGAATAATTGTAAATATTTCGAATGGATGAAACCTGTGTTATATGGGAAAATATTACCGCATCATGTGATGATTTGTTCTGTGGCGTTCTGTCAAACTCCTGAAAGACAGCTAGCGCACAACCTCGTTGAGTCAGAAAAGAAGTGGCGCCTTGGCACCATGGCGCGCCGCAGTGCAAGCGGTAGGATACTCATGCGAGTCACATGGACGTGTTGTCTGTGATGGAGAGGGCAAAATGATGTGTAATCATGGAAAAAACATATAAAGATACAAAGTCAAGACAAAAAAGGAGAGAGGCAGAGATAGAAACAGACTCATAGAGAGGTTGAGCAAAGAGAGGTTTACACAAATCTGTCTTACAGTGTCTTAGCGGCGATCATACGTTTTCAACGTGATTCCGTTGCTCTTGCCGTTTAGACTATTTTGTGTATCCCCCCGTATAACGAGGAAATTTGACAATGATCTATTCCAAGATCTACCAATAAAATAGAGCGCATTCACCTCGGCACCACTTTGATTATGAGCCATTCCACAATAAGATATGAATTGTTTGTTAGGCTTTTGTGTTAGCATTATCAACGTGCAGTCGAGAATGAAATGCTTTGGTGAATGGATGAAACATTTCATCAACCGTCGTAGCATTGAGTAGCATTGACTCGCAATGCTAAAACGTTCTTATCATCTCTTCCGCATGAAGGTTGGAGTCACATATATCCATCATAACTACTACGAGACTATTGTGCTCTTTATCTAAATTCTCTACCTTTAATTTATTTTTTTTGTTTACAAAAACAGCCTCTATATTTCATGCCAGAATTATAGTCATGGCGTACAAGGCCTAATTGTAAAATGTAATGTTTGCTTGAAGGCTCAATTTCTTGCTCAGTTTCATTATTCAAAGACCACGTAGAAATAATTTGCATAACGACCTAGGTACCAAGGGTTAGAAAAACAAACACACAAAACAAAATCAAATCATAATTTGGACAGGGAACATTATGACATTCAAAGGGAGACAGACAAGACTTTATTTTCATTGTCTGCACCAAATCTAAACCCTTCGTCAACAGAGCTATGAAAAAGTGTCTTTTCCTTTGTTTCGACAATGGTCTGCAGAGACAGCATTATTACTTTCAAAGTAAAAGTTTGATGCAAGAGTTAGGGATATCCAGACAAGTTGCACTCGATGATTCAAGACTGCAGCAGTGAATCATGAATTGAGAGATACGTATGTCTACATTGAACTGTTTTGAAGGGACAAAATGTTTATGGCCACCAAATTTAATTTTGTTGAGGGATTTTCCTTTGTTGATATTGCGATGCCATTTACGAGACGACAGATAATGGTTTGATAATGAAAGTATGTTGTTGTGTCAGTTCATGATGCAGCTGCATCATTGGGACATTCGCAAAATGACAAATAATGACAGATAAAACCAATTATTATATTTTCTGATGAAGCTTGTCTTAACAGGGTCCTAGATCGAATGGTGCAATGACCAAAGCATTCATTTTGATGATTGCTTTTCCCTTATTATGAACATTTTAACGTGCATGAAGCATGAAAGGGCACATCAGCCCTTAAGACCGACTAAAATATTTGCGTTTTGAGTGCATCGGCCCAGCGTATTTAGACATTAAAAAGCGCCCCTTGACGCACATAGACGCAGGTCATACGGGCCGACGCGGGCTAAAAGCGCATAGGTGTGGGTCGACATTAAAGCCCCAAAATCACCGTGACGAGGACTGGAATAGGTGTCCGTTATTCAAACTTTTTACCATTAAATATTTGGCAAAATCTGAGACACTGAGACTTTAGCTTTGGGGAATATGAAATGGTAAAATCTAACAAGTTTATTGTTCACGGCGAAATGGCACAATCGGGACAAGACGTTGAAGACAAAACAGAGATTCGGCAACATGACGGCGTGTCCCAAAACTTCCGAGGACAGAACGAGGCGTGTCCTAACATTAGCCGTGTACTTGAAGATGTAATGGCATCGTTTGTATGCCCTTCCCTTAGGCTACTTCAATCAACTGACACACTGATAGGACTAAGAAAAATAAGTTGGTCGGGAATGGTGCCCGTGTGGACTAATTTTCTGGACATTATGCGTGACTATATAGCGTTATGTAACATTAGCAAGCATATCGCTTTATGTTGACGTTAGATGGACTAAGCTAGTCGAACTTGTTACTTCAGCAAGTTAGGCCACATGGACAAAATCTTGACGTTCGATATAGTTCCGCTCACGGTGAACCAGAAGAGACAAGTCCACAAGACTTTTCAGTCTTGTTCACGGTTATAATGCACAAGCGCTTTCCCTGCCAAAATCTCTTATGACAACATAACACCAAAACATATCTTCTATGAACCATCATCCTACATCATGGTTGAACAAGTCATTTTGACGATTTCATACAAAGGCTAAAAGTTTATCATATCAGAACCCTGACGTGGGCAGGTGTTACACGAATATTTCATCTGCTCACTAGTTCATGGTTATGCCAAAACGTATACGTGGATCATACTTCAGATGTGTTGAATCAAGGGGTAAATGAAAAAGAAATATGAACATTCATATAGAGCTCTTTCATTTGATCGTACCTTACTTGTATAAATATATTTTCACTCTGCTAAATATAAATTTTCTTTCTCAATGAGCTGAAACAAATATGTAGCACATAGTTTGTTTTGTTAAAATATACAATTACATTGCATCCATCATTATCTTTATTCAATAGAATGTTTTAAAATGAATGCCAACGTTCGTTTCAGTTGAAGTGTGTGATCTTAGGCAGGCTTACATGTACATCTACTAGCCAGAAAAGTGTGTTTTATATTGAGATGTTCTGTGCCAAGACACTTTCCTTTCATCTATCCAAATGTTATCATTACTGATGCAAATTGATCTCCAAATATTCTACGTGTGTATACTACACGAACGTAATTGCTCAATTTATCATTATGAGTATTGCTGTTCAACAAATGAACGTCGTTTTGCAGCGGTGTGACAACCTTGGAAGTATGTGTATTGATTGAGAGAGAGGTAGGACAGTACGAGCACAGAGGACATGGCATCAATACTAACAACTGTTACAGAACGCATCCCCGGTAAAATAAACCAACCCCTATACAAATTGAATAGATGAATGCAAAATAAATAAAAGGCATGCGTGGCAAAATATTTCATGCATTAATAAAATCATAATGCTAATGACACAGGTCTCTGGTTGGTATGAATAGAGCGGGCTTTTCTTTGATGTCGGACTATTTTTTTTCTGCGTTTAGCGATTATTGTTGGGGCCTATCGGAGCGTCAGACGAAGAAGCAACATAGGATGAGAGATAGAGATAGAGAGGGGAGAGAGACGGGGTGGGCAGGGAGGGATATCGAGAAGGAAAACGTAGATCGAGAGGCGAAGGAAGAGAGGGAGAGAGATTGATATGAAACATTAGGGAGAGGGGCGGGGCATGGCATACCGTAACGAACATAAAAATAAGAAAAATAACAAAGACTGGTACAACGAGCTTTGAGAAAATGTAGGTTCTGTTTGCCGGGGATTGAAACATAAAGCAATGAAAGAGGCAGAGAGGGGTGGGGGAGAAAGAGAGAGAGAGAGAGAGAAAGAAAGAAAGAGAGGGAGGGAGAGAGAGAGAGAGAGAGAGAGAGAGAGGGAGAGGGGAGGGCTGGTGCAGTCATAATGATATGGATGAGATGCAAAAGGACATTTAAGCGAAATGGGTGACGAAAACGGACGCAGAGGGTCAATATCTTCATCCACCACTCCTCTGCATTTTCCTTAACTCCTTTAGCCTTCCATCTCTCCCTTCCACTCTAAATCTCTGACATTCGTTCATCTTTCTCTTTCTCTCCATCTCTTTCCCCATCATTATTTGTTCTATCTCGCACCTATTGTCTTCCTGGCACATTGCCCAAACGTACCGAGAAAGCGGTGACGGTTGCTCCTACATTATCATCGAGGTAATCAAAAAATGCAAATCCTCGAGAGGGGGTGTTGGCAGCCCGAACCCCTTTCCGCATTACACCTGTGTAATACCGATTTAATCCTGCATTTCCTGAATATGATTCGGCTTTATTATGATGTGATAGTGATACACTTTGATGATGTGATAATGATGCAATTCTTGAAAGTTTGTCATAGCTCGGTCTGTATAGCATTCGACGATCTCGGTAAATGTGTGCTACGTGCAACCAGAGTAACTTTGAATGAGTTTGAATAATGTAGTCATAGGAATTAAAAAAAAACGGCGTAGTTGGAAAACATTTATTCTTTCCCCAATTGATAGTAGGTTAACTAACCTAAAAGGTCGAAAGAGATGGGTGAATTTAAATCAGGGTTATCTCAAATAGGCTTGCCTTTATCCTCCTATTCCCTGATTATGTTTTAAGCCCGATTCACACCTTTTGGTTTTTAGTCTGCGTCGGTCCAGCGTTTTTTTTTTAATAAAAAAACGCTCCCCGAACGCATAGAATACGCTCATCAGACTCTAGACTGACGTTCGGCTTGCGCTCAAGTAGCGTACGCCGAACGTCATTTTACCGTATGATTTGCATCTTTGTGCGTCCAGACATGCGTTTTTGATTGTCAAAACCATTTTTTTTTTCGACGCAAGCTAAAAACGCAAAGGTGTAATAGGTCAGCCTTTATATTTGCGTCGCGCTCAAAATAAAGATAGAGATAAATGTAAGAGCTCAATTATTTCATCGATGACAGGCAATCCAAGCTCGTCATTAATGAAAGTTACGATTATTGCGTCTCGAATAATTTCTATTGCACATTTTACCAGCATGTTTAGATAGTATTTTCATTTGAATTTTCATTGCACTACATTGAAACTATGTACATTTTTTTTTCTGATGGAACAAAATCATTTTCTGGTTGTTTAATTCAGGTCCCCGGAATCGATATGAAACACTATTATCCAACGTATAGGCCACACAGTATCTTATTTTACCATGGGACATGAAGTGTTATGAAAAAATTCCTCTATCCAACAATAATATGATACAATAGGAAACAGTTTTCTGAATCAATTTAGCATAGTACACTAGAAGTTGAAGGCCATTTCACTGTCTGTTTGGGGCGAGAGTAGTTCATTAAAAATACTATGAAAACAGAGAGCGGTAACAAAAACACAATATCCTAATGGCGAGCTCGGGAAAGGCGTTTCTCTAACAATGGCATTGCATCGCGTCCATTTAATATTGTTATACTCGTAATATATATTTTGTTTCCATTCCCTTACGCCAATGCTGCATTATTTTCGTGGTTGGTTCTTCTTTAATCATGTTCCTTCCTCCACACATCATAACGTTTTACGCTCAATGAATGGCATGGTTGCACATTTCATCTGAAAGATATCCCGTTTGTTAAACAGAAAATATGATCATGCTGATAACGATTCTTATCATTGTGTGCTGCCCAAATCGTACTGTTTACTCTTGTCTAGTTTATTGTATTTCTTTCTCAATACCATTATGCCCAAAGAATACCCTTCTCAGAACTTCATGTCCGCGTTGTCAATGTGCACACCTCATCTCCCTGGTTGTCATTATTAGAAGTGAGCCCTCATCGATAGGTGGACTGAAGTAGTAAATCGCACGTATGATGTACATGTACAAGTTCAGGGTGATTTCGGCTTCCCTGGAAAAAATTAAAAACACTGTGGATCTGATCATATATTCATAATGAATGAAGTGAAGGCGGTGGTATAAACCATTATGATAGAGGAGCTAGCGTTTAGGGTGATTCTTGGAAGTGTATTCGTGAATGAGGTCGATGGGATAGTCTTTCTAATGTTTTTTTTTTTAATATTTTTTTGCCATTTCCTCCTTTCTTTACAGATTGGGTGTCGCGGCGTGCGCCCGTAAAAGCTGATCGGAACAGAAGCCGACGTCCCGATTCATTATCCAGGATGTTGTCCCTAAATCAGGTAAAAATATTCCCAAATGTCCCAATACTCACCTAAAACTTAATATTATAAATAGAAATCTTTCACAATTGCCACCAGTCCTGGCCTCGAGGACTGTACCTTCGTGTAGGCGTGACCCTTGCACGAAGTGGTCCTCATTTGAAAATGTAAGACGTTGAAAAGTATGTTTTTGTCCATTCATAACCTATGCAATGGCATAAGTACTTTATATCTGCATGGCGTAAACAATTTGTTTTGGTAAGTATGAAAGGGCCTAAACAAAGTAGGCTCGATTATAATTCCACATATCTCCCCGACACATTTCCACCATGGATCTAGATTCACGGTCCCACTTTATAGCAATGCCATCGGTTGCAGAGCAATGTGTCGATCAAACTCGGGAGCCATCTATGATCCAACAAGATCAGACTACTCCCCATCTTTCTTTCTTTCCTTTAATCCCCAGTCACATAGAAGCCTAGAATCGACACGATTGAACACGATTCTTTTGTAATAAACTTTACGGTTAACTGCCTTAGTTTGAACAAAGAGTCGTGTTGAATCGTATTTAGCCGGGGCATCTATGTGAATGGCTCATTAATAGCCTGGTTATCTAATAGATTCATAGGGACGCACCTTTCTTGCGGACGACCGAACTTGTTGCTATGTCGGGCAAAAGTTGACCAAATTTTAAGGTTGTCAAGATCTTTTTGTATAGAGAACGCATAAAATTTGCATCTATCAATAGACCCGCCTTGTTTGTTCTACTTTGTTGTGCTTTGTTCGGGTGGGAGGGGGGGGGGATGGTGAAGAGAAAGAAAGATGGGAATCGTTTCTGACAGCTCATTCGACGCTCTAGTGACTGTCCCGTCGACTGCTACCCCCCTTTATATCATTTTACCATTTCTATTCATCGAAATGAGGTCAGCAGACAATGGGATGTCGCGCTAATTGTTTCCCATCATGCCCAATTCCACACCATCTTTGCTTACGTTAAAATGAACAATAATGAAACGGTATGAAGAGTCGGAATTTCAGAGACATGGCCTTTTGTAGAACTGACTGATGTTAAGGTTGATTACTGTTTTCACAAATTGACGCTTTTTTTTGGGGGGGGGGGGGGGGAGTTTATTCTTTGGGGTTTTTCACCACCATAAGGTAAAAACACACAAAAAGCCTATTAATAATTAAAAAAAAGAAATATTTTCCAATATTGTTTTTTGTGATCGTTCACCCTTTCAATCATGAATTCATATCTTTTAACTCATTTATCCCCCAAATAACAAAAATATTAAAAACAAATTCAAATGATTTTAAGAACCAGTGCACCTCACCTGAGCGAAAAGGTGCAGTTTGCGGAAAATTAGAAAGAAGCAACATTGAACGACTTTGATCAGTTGATGTACACACTCTGCAAAAAAAAGTACATTTAGGGTTAGACTACCGAAAAAGGTGCAATTTTGTACCTTTTGACAGCCTCAAGTGGTCGTTTGTGTTATGGGGGTCATTGGTTTTGTAAGGTCGCCGTAGTTTATGCATGAGATTTTGGCATGATCGTATATAAGCTAGAACAAAATTTTACCACATCCTCAAAAGAACAGGTTCAAATCCTTTGAGCACTCCGCAGAATTCAATCGATTCTATTTCCCCCAAAATGTGCTCTCAGTCAATGTCAGTGTTGCATTTGTTTGCACTCTTTTTCCTAAGTGTGCATCGGAGGACATTTTGGAATGGTTATTCAAAATTCTTACACGAATTTTATCTCAATAGTATAAGAGTAGATTCTGAAAGGACATTCACGATCAAAAATTGTCTTACTATTACACCACAATAAGGCCAAGGTGATTATTGAGGAAATGCTGGATTAAACAGGTATTACAATATATAACATAAGGGGGTCCCAGCAGCAATCTTTCCGGTTTCATTTCTGACTATAACTTTAGGCGGCCGTTACTAATTTGTCGTGACAAACAAGCAGCCTTTCTGGGTCAGAAAGATGATGAGTTAATGAATCTATTATACAATGCACTTAAGATTGATATGTTAACATAAAACAGGAGGTGAGAGTAGAAACATTGAGCTGGATGAACACAAAGTTCAGAATGGCTCTAATATTATTATCAACTTTTTCTTATTTTTCCCCACATATTGAAATACTGCTTTCTGAAGATATTGGTCCATAAGTGATCCATCTCATATCAAGGGTTATTCAAGGATTTTAGGTTTGTCCATATTCACTCCTGCTGTATAGTAATTCGTCTTTGCCTATTTGATAGAAGGGCACTATGTATATTAATTATTTTTCCCATCTCCACCCCCGAAAAACACATACATATGTGGGGAAATCCATAGGATAGAAACTTGTAAAAAATGCATATGTTGTCGTGAAATTAAGGGGTTTCCGGATTTTGTTTTCAGTAACCTAAATGTGTCAATGAAACAGGACTGTCTTCTGATGACTATCTGACTATAAACAATACCGAAGTCAAATACAAATGCCAAATACAAAATGCAGACACTACATCTTTTAATTTATTCATTTTTCTTTAACCATCTATTTGTTTTGTTTGGGGGTGGGAAATATCTTCCTCGTAACATCTTCTTAATTCCTTTTGAAATTCGAATACCATTGAACAAGCGTTCATTTTCAAGTTAAGAAAATCTTAGCCATTAAATAAAACTTAACTCTAAAAACTGTACAATGAAGATGGTGGGGATATAATTTTCTGACTCTTTTTAGATTTAATAGAATAAAAACGTTGCATTAGCCGGGAATCGAATCCGGGCCTCCCGCGTGGCAGGCGAGAATTCTACCACTGAAAATGCTTCTTGACTATGTACGGCGGTCAATGTAGAATTAAATTCTCTGTTCAAGAACAAATGTAAATCTCTTCTCAAGTTCTTGGCCCTACCTTGTGACAATGTGGCACAATGTGGCATGCATAGAGTAAATGGGGAGAGAATATCGACAAAAGCAATGACAAAAGAAAATGAAAGCCAAAAGATGGCGCTCGACCATATTTGGAAGCAGTGTTGATTGCTTCCAACATAAGGGAGGGAGAGAGCAGGGNCCCTGAAAACTACTATAATTAGCCGACTTTCTCTGCCATTGTTTATGTTTTGTTACTATACCCAAGCCGTATTCAGCCTCAGCCCGAGACTGACTGCCCTCAAGGACTACAAGCTGCCGATACATAAATCTCTGCGATTAAACTTGGATTATCCATCGTTTCCTGACACTAAGAAGAAGAAGATGCACAAAGGAAATAGGAAGGGATTGACAGGAGCTCGACAGCTCTCTTCACAGCTCCATGGTTGTCATAGTTGTAAACACCTGTTTTCAAAGAAAGTTCATGCCTCTAATGTATCATCGTAATGCTACGATCATGAGGCAGTTGGCCAAAGTTTGATTCAGCAATGGAAATGATACGCAGCCTACTCTAAAACGATTGACTATATCCAACTGAGTAATAGAAGACTGGTTTTTACTCATGTTCTGTGTATAATGTATGATGATTGCATTACATCCGGTCACGTGCCATGGCCAACTTAGTTCGTCCAAATCTTTTTTTTTCTGCATTGTAACATGACCAATGAGCCCCAAGGTATGACAGTTATGTATTCAGCGATCATGATCACAATCAAAATTGCCCACTTGCGTATTTAAAAGTTGACAGGCATTTTTTCCACGGGATAACTTTCAATTATTTCTATATTTTTTTCGAGGGGTGTAGACTCTGCAAGCTCTGCTTTTTAGTATACCCCTCCATTTCCAGTCCTATCATTATTTCTGTCGTCGATATATCTTATTATTATACCACATGCTTACTTTTAATGTATGAATTCATTTATGTATCCTGATTGATTTTGAACTTTGTAATTTATTTTTCACTATATTTTGATTTGATTGGAAATGAAAATAAAATAAACTGAACTAAACTGAATTATAGCTCGGTTATGATCCGGTAATTTCTAATTTACACTTTGACCAGAACTTATAGTGGGTATGTCAGAAAAACGTAGATAAAGTTACAATAAATGATAAAAGCTTAAATGATCTTATCCAGAAAGTGTTTTTGAGCTGCTTTATAAAATGACTAAATTTAATTTGATGACCATCGAATGATAGAATATCATCGATTTGTCACTTGCAGCCTACAGGAGATGACAAGCATTCGATCCGCTCAGAGAGTTGGTCAATCGTGATTTCTTCGATTCATAGGGCGTTTGGGAATATAGTGACTGACAATAGTTGAAGCGTCTGCCAGCAGAGTCGTTGAGGACATCGGACAACTGGAACAAATTTGTCTGATGACCAAATATTTTCACCAAAAAACATCGGGGTTGCCATGCCACTCCATTCCTCCATGGTCTGGCGGACATTTTTGGCCATATAAGTAAAATGATATCACAGGTGATCGTTTCCCCAAATTTCGTTGATGGACTTTATATGGACCGACTTGTAAGATTAGAATGGAATTGTGGCATAGGGACGACTACATACGATTTGGTTGTTAGCTGGTCCGTGGATGACATGTCGTAATGCCCATTATGGCATAGGTATGATTGTATACAATGGCGTTTTTAATTATTCCACATAACATTAGTTAATCCACTTAACATAATGACCATTATGCCATATTGGTCACAATGGTTTTGTCAGTTTGATGACACATCATAATGACCATTATGGCATAAGTGAAGATGGTGTGTAATGGGGTACAATTCGTGGTGTTTTTGGACAACGCGGATATTCTGAATAAACAACAGAGAGATTATCACGATGGCATTTGGGTTGTCAGGTTTATCTTTAGGCCCGAGCTGCATAATTGTTCTTTCATCTTCGAAGAGCCATTGGACCAAATAAACCTTGGATGGATGTTGGATCATGGACCTTGTGTGTTGACATTAAGTTGAACCAGTGGAAGTCCCATACATGTCAGACCATCGGTACATTCTGAAGAGATATACGATCGCCAAACCATCATTGAGACATCTTTCTATGTGGATGATGTGAATGATGACAAGGGTTACTCGTATTTACGCTGCGTCAGCGATTCTTGCTGAGTCACTTCACCTAGTGGCACTACTCTGACCAGACCGGGGAGCAGCTGCTGACAGCATCGAGACACTCCGGCGAGAGACAAGCCTGGAATTAGTACAGTAATTACTCGACCCATTATAATCTAGGTCAAACTCAATGTCAGGAAGAGGTAGAACAAAAAAGGAATGTAGGTTTGCAGGGTAGGAATTGGGTGTCGCCTGACATCTTTATGGCCTCTCCTTGGCTCCTCGAAGTGACAAACCTGTTGAACAATTTTACCTGTTACAAAGCTATCGAGGGTGATGAAGTATTACCATGGATATATCAGCTCGGACTATTCATGGTATGACGATACTGAATGGTTGCGCTGTACTAGTATTCATTATCACAAGTTTTGACCCGTAAAGGTAGGCCCCACTGTGATTCTCGACCACCGGTTGCAGTAACGGCCGGATGTCACTAAAGTTTTACGTCTGAAGATGTAAAGAATGGACGATAACTTGTCGGGGAATCCCATAACTTTAAAGCTTCAAATGTTTGAATTAATCTGTTTTTTTTATAATGTGAAAATGAGCAGCGTTCTCTATGGTTTACCATAGACATGGTAGATGAGTGGCATATAGGCCAATCGTAGTTGTCATCACGTGTTTCATTCATATACGATTCCAATGATACATTCAACTGTTCCTCTCTCGATACTCACACATGATCTTCTGACAAAAACAAATCGAAAAACGTCTCTCTACGAACATCTACTATCGTATGATCGTTGCATGATGTCTATACAGCTTCTGCATGGCGTTGCCTCGTCTAGAGAATCGCACGGTTGACCGTAAATACGTTGGCTATTTTACTCCAAAGTGTCCTGATCTCTTGATCAAGATGTGACTGCGGTCTTACAATGGCGGAGCATACGTAACTGGGGCATTACTCACGTGCTGTCATCGGTGAACGAGGCGAAGGGAAATCCCAAACGAGTCTCAGAGTTAGGCAGTGGTGACGCCGCTAAGCTCACTCGGTGACAATACAACGGATATTAGGCAAAGCTTTGATGAATGATGCTCAAGAAATAGAGCGTGCGACGATTTTTAGAATATGTAACTCCTCAAATTTAAAATTTTACAGAGGTTGGTTTTTAAATAAATCCTATATTCCTACATAACACCTTTGTTAAATTCATTGGTCCCTATTGTTTATAGTTGGCAATAAATTGACGTCGTGTAAGTATAATGGCTTGAGGAAAACGAACAAAGTGGAAACAGAGAAATAACTTGGAAGTTGAATGTCTCTACAGATACTTGTTACTCTTGTAATTTAAATTAGACAAATCAAAATAAAGACCAATCAATTTTCTTAAAACATATATCAAGCCCAGAGAGTTTTTTTATAGGAATGTCGTGCACAATATACAGTTATGAGTTAAGTACTTTGACCCAATTGTTATGTTCACATTATCGCAAGCAGGGTGTGTGTCATCCAGGTTTACATAAACATGTAAATACAAGGGACCTTCCCCTTTCAAAAATGTCACCTCGCTGGCAAAAAGTTTCTTAAACGAAATTTCGTCCCTAAATTCGCTGTTCCCTTATATCACATGATCTGAGAGCTTCCGAACGCTCGTCACGGTGATTGACACAAAAATCGACTGAAATGGTGACATTAGGAATATCCTTATCCCAGCAGAAGCAGAAGGGCCTTAGCTCAAAGTACGCATGCGTATCGAGTATCACTGTTCTCTGTCACAATAGTTCATTCGCGTTGCATGCAAAAGGTCCCAAGAAACATAACTCAATGGTTCGGGGGACTTGAACAAATTTTGGCGTGTATTTTGTTGTTTTACTGCTGACTAGTCGACGAGTTTTGGGTTCACAAAGGGGTTCACTAATGACAATTTTTTTCTGAAATGCAATTTTTTTGTCTAACTCATTTTATTACAGATTCAACAAATGCAGTTGTTTTATAGTCAAGTCATGTTTTACATATTTTGTTTCTGAAAGAGTGAAATGTTGTCTTTATGTGTATTGCTTCGTGTATGCTTAAAAATATCTAGATATCAGCTAATAAAAGAGTGATGATTCGTTACTTCCCTTTGACTTTCCCTTAAGGACTTTCAATATAGACATATCTGTATTTCAACCTAAGATAGAAACAAACCAGATCTTCATAGCAACGTGACAGGATAAAAGCCGCATAGAATGTCAAATAAATATGCAATTTCATCTTACTTTTACGGAAACCATCAATAAATGTTCTCCCTCTTCACTTTATAAAAGGCTGTTCATTAAAATATCTAATGATTACATAAGGCGGGAAAGGAGAGAAAAGGAAGTAAATTGTTATCTTATTTAGGATATGTGCTTTTGTTTAAAGCGTGATGATATCCATCGAGACAAGATGAGGCGCGTTGAGAGGCGACCTTTCCCGAATACATCGGGGGTATTCATCGTCTTTATGTTCTCCTCATCTCAAACGACACGGTCCAGGAGGAACGGGACTGTAAGGAATGCCTGGTCTTCATTTAATGTCAGCTAGGCGTCTCAAGGGTATCGGCGGAAGACAGTAATCATACTCAGAAGGACGAAGCATTCAGAGGAATGACAGAGGACAAATTAATTTATCATGTTTATTCAAATAGGAAATGTTGGAAGACACCATTTTCCAACCCCCAATTACCAAATAGCAGAATCATCGGAGACGATTCAATTTGTGGACTGGAGATCAGACAGCGATTGGATCACGGCCATCAAAGGCCAAGAAGAAAACACTTTCGATGCTGCCTTCGAAATATAGCAAAATATTGTATTTAGAAATGCAATACATTTGAGGAGTGTTTTTTCGTGTCAACTCGTTACTGCCGAATAAAATGCTGTCAAATGGAGAGTAACCGATGGAATCNCCCCTGTGCGCGCATGCACATGATATAATGTGTCTAATGGTATAGCGTTTCATGATCGAGGAGCTATGATAGAGAAAGATCTGTCACCCAAGGACAGATCTAGAGTGATACAAGTCCAAGTAGGGTTGTACTTGAAAGGAGTCATCACAAACCCCAGGGCCTGTTGTACGATACCGGCGCCACATGTGCTCAATCATCTTAAGATATGAACATACCCCTTGTCATTCTTACATGTCCCGGATGTCATATACATCTTCACGAAGAAACATTTTAAGACGAACCTTAGCAAAGGGCTTCGAGCTAACTGATTGGTGTTAAATCAGCAAGAAGGTGTGGAAGATAACATATTTCTGGAATTAGAATTAGAACTAGAAGTGATTTGAACATGTATGTGTTTGCATTGGTCTATTAGTGAAAAGATCACATAAGAATATTTTTGTTCTCTCATTAAAACTATCCGAATGCTTTGTCGGTTTCTTTTAAGATAATGAATTACAGGATCGCACACATTGTTATACATTCCAGACAAAAAAACCAATACTGCTGTCATTGTGAATCACCTTTCTACTTCAGATTCGTCTGCATAAAAAAAATGATTTCTTGGTAAATTTGGTAATTTTTATTATTTTCAAGAACTGAAGGGGATTGACAGGATTTTTTTCGCATCAAACTTTACCGACAAATCAACTCTTTAAGAATCAAGATGTCTGTATCTCTGGTTCACAGACACCATAGGGACATAACTGTAGACATACGTGGGCAGAAGCCACATGTGTATCTTCATCATTTCTTTGACCATGTTGGCATGGCTATATACCTCGTTTTAGAAGAAAGCTGGAACGTCGAAGAAAAGATACAATTGAAACGATCTCATAAGCAGATACACACCCTGCCCATTTGAATTCACTTTACCTGCAGCCTGGGAGGCCGGTGTTGAATTGAGCCCACTGCCTCACCCGTCAGATATCCGAAGTACCTGGATCATATATGGGAAGTTAGTGTTAACAGAAAGCAAAACTGATTTTCTATAGGATACAGTATCATCATAATTTGTGCTATTTACTCGATGGCCAACGCCCCCGCACTTAACAATGTGAATACATGAAGGGAAGGGTACATTGGGTCGTTGGAGAAAACTTGACGAAAACCTGGGAATGGAAATTAAGCGTCTAGCCGAAGTGTGATTAGTCCGATAACAGAGCAATGTATGAGGGAAGAAAGATGATATCAGATTTGCTATAGGAATAGAGTATTTCGAATTAAAGATACTATGGCGCTCTACAGTATTACTTTGCATTTTGAAACGGGAGTTCTCGTTTACAAACGATGTTTCTAAGCACCAGCATGACCAGTGCATGGGGTTGTTTATAGGGCTTATCATGCTTATAGGTTTTAATGATTCATTCTACAACTTTACAAATAATGTGCTTATAAGTTGCATAAGGAATTATATTCATATCAAGTGTAAATCTAACAAAAAGGTCTACTCTCTTGTTTTCGAAAAGGAAAACAAATTATTTTCCACTCAATATAAATGAACACCCTTTTTACCAGGACACTACATAAATAAGTAATGTGAAGTGGAAGGAGCTATAAAATGGCAAGTTCTTCAAAAAGTTCGTGGAATTTGACGTTAGGATTGCTCCATAAAAAGGCCCGATGATATGCAAAGGATTATTTCATTATTTGTTTAGAGTTACTTGTGCTGGCATATCTAAAGAAGTGTCTTAGTTTCAATCTGGTGTCCAGGTCGCCAACAATAACCAATGATAACGATTGCAAGAACTTTGCGCCATGCATTGAAATGTGTTAACATCACAATTGCGCCGTTACGTGATCCTGTTACGATTTCAATATGTGGATACAAAACAGCTTAAAAAATTGAATGTAAATCATATAAGTGCTTTACCAAAGACATGAAAATTACATGATATTATAAAACACACATCAGGTCCAGCTGTTTGCGATTTTAAACAATTACGCAGTCGAATGAGCTTTATGAATTTGAAAATCAATATCGCCTCACTGGCATCCTATTATTGACTTTTATCGGGCTGATGATCTTGTCATAATGACAGAGCAATGTTGAATTAGCTCAGACACATTGTCATAATTTTCAGTCCCATTAGTTTCATGGAATCAAACGTATTTGTGTTCCTTTAAAGATGTCAGAATGTTTAAAAAGACGTTTGTTTTCAATATTGCTTACCCACCCATTGTCGCTCGATGTCTTTCTACTGCCCTTGGGTGAAGCAACCGATTTCCTGTACAGGGATTTGAAGAAACCTTATACTCTAGGTGTTGCAGACTAAGGTGCCACAGCAGGAAGGTATGGCGGACAGAGCTAAGACCCAGATCTCAAACATTTCTCTTTGGTTTTTATGTCTTGCTCGTTTATTCCCAAGACGATCTCTTTTCCTATTGTTTACATGGGTAACATCAACTGGTTAATCTGCAGCCCTGTTCTCACCTGTCCAACAAAATGTTGCACAAGGTAGTTGTCGAAAAATGGCAATATTGAAAGTTTGCACACATGTGCTAAATACTCTTGTAACATGAATGTTTCGGATTGAAGCTAAGAACACTAAAGAGAGTTTGCATGTTGCACTCTTTATTCTGCTGATTCTTTAAATATATGAACAAGCCATTAGCGACATTTTAACATTTGCACAGTTTTAAGCGAACATTCGTGGATTAGAAATATGGCGATTTGTGAACTTTCAGTCGTGTAATGATATTTCTGTATACCCTGCCTCACATTAATTTAGTTGAATTATGTGTCACTTCTCTTAACGGAGGACCTAGCTTTCCTCTTTATGTACTTCTTTATATAAATTAAAATAAAGATGATTTATATATAAATATATGTAATACAAAATATTTTGATCTAAACATTGATTTTCAGATTTCTTCTCTTTCATTTCCAAGGGGAATTAATAATCTCAAAAGATTCAAATTGGTGATTGACCGGGGGAATTCCTAAAAACATAACCAAGAAAATCATTCCTTTTTAATCATTAGCAGACGTTAATTGTATGTCAGTAAATTGTGGACAAATCTGTGTGACTCTTAAACGTACCATACTTCTGGCAAATAAATGGCACAGTAAAACTTTTCGATGAGCATATTTATGAATGATGATTCAGCAGATATCGATTATTAAATGAATCCGTTAAACACTGTGTCATGAACTAGCTGGAAACATACGCATTATCGAATTATGAACTAGCGTTTCGTCACAAAGTCTATTGTTCAGTTCCGAAACTTGTTACATTATGACTGATTGATTCGTTATATGTTTGCAAAGGAATAAAATGTGCCATGAACTGAAATTATGAAAGGGTCTCTTCAGGGTTTTTCCCATGTGAGAAGATATTTCTAGGTATCTCGCAAAACTTTATTTTCCTAAGGGGATGGCTGGGAAGTGTGGACTATAGGGAAAGGAAAATGTGTTACCTGGTTACTGGACTATTGTATCTGTAATAGCACAGATCTAGTTGAGTGCAAAAATGGTACACATCACTTTTGTCATGATGATCTTTGAAAACAATTTTATTTTAAATTGCAAATATGTTTAAACTGAAATTGGCAATTGAACTCAAATAAGCAATAAAAACCACCCTGAGTGTATATTAAAAATAAAACTTTGAGTGTTTTCCGTATATAAGAACATTCCGGATGCTTATAAGCAACTCCTGAGTTTTAGAGTGTTCTGATTTTATCAATTGTATTTTTCAGGGCTATGTGTCTGTATTTTTTATAATTATTTTGACTCACATAATTCAGCAAATCATTAGATTCACAACACATACACCCTCAAAATTATGAAAAATATACTTTCCATTGGAGTAAACGTAATATATGACATATACGTGTTCTCCATTTTGGGGTTTAACATGTGACATGAAGACTTCGATTGTCATATCTGCAAAATTCTAGCTCTATTGAAGTATTCCTTATCCATGCTAATTTGTAAATCCCATTTGTCATTACAATGATCTTTCTAGATTAAAACGATTTCTGCACGACTAATTGAATTACTATTTATGTAATATCTATACCGTAATGGATTTCTTGCCAATATTATCGGCTATATATTCACCATGTCTCCTAACCCGTCTGTGACGTCATCAAAGTAATTAGCCAATCACAGTGTCCTTCGACGAGCAGACAACTTTCTACAGACAATTAAGGGAAACAGTCAATGTGTCGATTTGTGCTTCGTGATTTTACGAAAGGGGGCATGGCAGAATTTGTATAAATGCGAAACGAATTATATACGGTATATAAATATCATTTATCTATATATATTAGTCTTGTTTAGAAACAGGGTATTTGCATTCAGTTGTAAAACCTGCTTTTCAAACATGAATATGCATAATAATGATAATGATAATATTAGCAATGATAATAATAATAATAAGAAGAATAATATTAGCAATGATAATAATAATAATAATAATAATAATAATAATAATAATAATAATAATACTAATAATAATAATAATAATAATAATGATAATAATAACAATAATAATTATAACAGTAATGTTAACTAGTATATATGTTCTACAATTAATGTATATATTTAAAACTTTTTATCTGTTTTTGTTGTATACAAAGTACAGCACATTTATGTTTATATCCCGTCTTGATGCCCATACTTCTCTGTGCATGTTGTTTTTAGCATCAACATTTTTTTGCATAATTCTTCGTGGTAGGCCTCCTACAAATCGTGATATAAAAAGATGTCGAGTTCTCATAGGATAGTTGAAGAATGTGTTTAAAGTGACCTTGATTTCTCACTCTCTCACCTCATACCAAAACATTATACCTTCTTGATACATATATAACATGAAAATGTAGCACTGAAAGTTAAAAAAAAGAGACTGCCAGCTGAAAATCATTTTCCCTTGACCAATCACGGGTTGTGATTGTTCGGATAACAAGCATCCATATTTTGGGAGCGAACTGTCACTTTCTGACGCCAGGGAATGCGCGCGGAAATCAGATAATCGGTGTGGAAAGTCGCCATGTCAGCTCCAACTGGGTAGGAATAAACTGGCAGAAGCTAAATAGTTCGAAAAGAGACTGAAAATGGTTAGAATATACCACGTGGCTGAAAATTTGTCCCAGCAGAAACCCAGCTATGGTAATTGTAAAAAGTTGCCTGCCCGCAGTTACCCACAAATCGGTTAATTTGCAGGGTGTCTCCACTACTTGTAGACAAGTCGAAACAAATTTAATCTCAGTTTCCTTGCTTCATTAACGAAGTCACAGATCGCAATAAAATCGTCTACAGCTTCAAGGCAAATCTTGAACCTTTTGATTTTCTCTCCTTTTTATTATTTCTACCCATCTTTAATTTTCTGCAACCACGGTAACAATATCGCCTTTCCATCAGTGTCGTTAGCTTCTCTGTCTGTAAATGGTTAATTGGTTTCATGAACCATATCCTCGTCGCTGAATTCATCCCTCGGAGATGAAAAGGTCTAGGGTTCGATTCTTTAGAAGGTACAACCCACTTTTCAAAGGCAGTACTCATAAACATATGTTAGATGTTGGAAAAACGTTAGAACAAAACCAACGACAAACTAAAATGATTGTAATCTAACAAAAAAAAAAGGATAGATATGTTTTTAGCCCTAAATATATATCTTAAAATAAATGATACCACGGAAATTAATTTAATCAGCATTTGCCTTATTCTAGCCAATAAAGTATATTCTGATGTTGTACAGCATAAACACAGATTTTGTTCTAACGCCATGTTGGGGGTTCAGTGGATCTCTTATTTCCTCTCTTCATACAAAACCCTCCATGAGAGACAAACTATATCTTTTTGAGAAGAGGTCACTTTTACCCTTTTTTTCACCCAAACAATTCTTTTCTTTCTTTTCTTTTAAGGAAATGACGTCATTTTGATTTTTTTTCTGAATAGGATGTCAATTATTAACACTTTTTAATAGCGTCAATCTCGGCGTCAATTCTGGGCAAAGGGGAATCCTTCTCATGTAGGAAAGCAGTAAAAACATATTTTTAAAAGAAAAATGAATTACTCAATTCCGTCTTCTTCGGACACCATACCTTCACAAACTAACCAAACTACGTATCACAACCCATCCCTCACTGTAAGCTACGAGAGTATGGAGATCGAGGATGCCACCCCCAACCTGGGGAGCTCTTCGGGTCAGTAACAAGGTATCTCCCTCGTCTCCAAGCGGCCGAGAACGAGTGACGACATACGTTATTATTAACAACAGCTCTTCTTTAAAGCAACATTGCATGCCATAGATTATTATCAAGAACCGGTAGCCCCCAAAATGGAAAATTTATTTTAATGATTCTTTTAGATGATTATTTAAGTGATGAAAAATTAGTATGACGAATGTAGCAATATTATTGATTTAAAAAAATCACTTCACTAAATCAAACGAATCTCTGCCATCACTCTCACATCATTTAATACACATTGTATTGTCGCATAGCTTGATCACATGTTACGCCCTTGTATTTGCACTGTAAATTAATTATTCAGCGATTTTCTTAAGACAAAATATTTGTAGCAGAATGTAAGTTAATAGCAGGGACCGCGGAACCATTTTTATGGTGACTATGAACAAGAATTCACCGGGAACGCAATTTTATCGAGCGTACATCAAACTAATTTTGCGCTAACCAAGTCTACCCCTGGAATATCTGCGCATAAAGACGGTCCTAAATAAATCCCCCTTTTGCATCTGTTGGCCATTTATGCAGAATATAATTGAGCCTTTTAAGTTATCTCTTTTAGCAAGGAGTTTATCCGACGCCATCAGAGATATGATTTTGTCTTTAAATACGGGAGGGATAAATATTCGTTTGATTGAGTGATGTGCTGCCCTGAATATGCGTACCGATACACTATCTAGAACGTGATGATAGAAAGTTTGAGAGTATTCATCTATGACGCGAAACAAGTAAGGGAAGATGGCTCTTACATCAACGAAAATTCTTGAGATGGCGTAAATGAGGGGATAAAAGGCTAGGGACATATATTTGTGTTAATGACTGATCGAATACCTATCCATTCATAAGAAAGTTTGCAATCAAGATAATACTCTTTCATATAAAAGTTTGTAAAAAGTTTCTTTCATCATTTCTAGAATAAATCAGAATGAAAGAATTATAAAAACTGAAGATGAAATATGAAGATTCCAACGAATGTAACGTGTTCAAATGCATATAATCTCATAATTTTTATTAAGCACATTTGCTCTAAATTGACATCTCAGCGCGCTTGGCGTGGTCTATATGCTCATTATAGTCTGATGAAGGCTATAGCAGTATACAGCAGCCGAAACGTCATTCTATTAACGTTCTACATTTGCACATCGTGAGGCAACTGATCAAATCTCTTCAATCATTCTTCACCACAATGAACCTCTTTCAAATCATAGCTCAATTTTTCTCATGATTTCATCATATTAACGCAAAAAAAATAATATGTTTTCATGGTCAGGATGGTAATCTGTATTCTATTGCTATCACTTTTCAACAGATACTAATATCATTTCCATTATAATTAAAGTATTAAAAATACATTAAAGTACGTTCTGGGTTATTATGATTGTAAAGCATTTTTTTTTTTTATTAGAGCGAGATCACTGATAGTTGATATGTGATGACTTTTGGAATATTTTCATCTCCACATTATCAAAGGCAATATAAGGTATATCCAATTACATGTATCCAAGAAGGGAGGGAACAAATACCGTAAGAAAACATTCCCTGTGTGTCTCATAGTCAGTGGCTCCTTACAGAAACAAAATTCAGATGATTATGCCCACTGTGGAATAGGACATATTTTCAGTTTTTAATTAAACATCTCAAAACGATAGTTTAACTAGTTTAACAACAAAGACCTATCAAGGTCAATAATTTAGATATCATATACACAATTCCACAGTTTAATTTACGAGCATCTTCCCCTAACCCTCAAGGTTATGGAGGATTGTACTCATAGACACCCAGACGTTTGTGACCGGGGTCTTTAACCAAGCGGTCTTGACTTTCTCCAAGGATTAAATGAGACAACCGGATCCCCCTCAAGCTTCCAGGACATGCTCTCTTAATCCACAGGAGATTAACTAATCAGAAGCGGCGAGACAGCCGCAAGATAAAGAATACTTAATGGACCGTTGCTTTGTTGATTAATCGGGCAAGCGATCTCTCACTCGGGAAATTAGCAGTCAATATTTATTTGTTTAACTTCGTGACATTCTGTTCCAAGTGAGGGCATTTGGATAAAGTTGGTTTCAAAGCTTGCTTTCACACTCCTTAATCATAATACATGGACTTGAAATAATAATAATAATAATAATAAAAGTGATAAATAGGTGCAATTTATAATGCGCCGAATCCATCCTGCTGGATGCTCAAGGAGCAGTAGAGAATAATTGTGTAAAGCCCCGGTCACATAGGGCCCCGGAAGCAACACGATTTAAAACGACTCTTTGTTCGGAGGCAGTTAACTGTTAATTAACAAAGAGTAGTGTTGAATCCTGTTGCTTTCGGGGCCCTATGTGGCCGGAGCACAATCAACGTTATCAATTTACCAAATCGATCAGGATAATAGTCTGCTCGTCTTCCAGCAACACAGAAGATTTCCATACCGTGTGCCACCTAGTTGACGGTTCACCATCGTGGTACATCGATGGTTATAAACTTCATTTGACATAATCAATATTGTCATAATGCTGGAACTTTAAAATTTGTCTTCAAGGTTTAGCTTGTGCACTTTTGATAGAAAAATATGAGTGACAGTTCTGTAAAAGGATAAAGGATTTAATCTGCGACATTTCATCTGTTTATTATTTCATTGGCTCTGCAAAATAGCTAAATAAAGGTCCCTTCAGAAAACCACATGGTATCTCAATATGAATATAGTATTCATATTTTCTTCTCTTTCCACTTAAACGCCCTGGAAATATCCTGGTTGTCTCCTTTTCGATTACCAGATTATGATATCAAGCATTCATTTGCCATGTTTGCCTGATGTGGACTCCCTCGGTTTTTTGGCGGGAAATTATTGGGCGCGGGAGTAGCACTGCATCCTAAGCCTGTCGCCCAATCGATTACTCCGGTCGTCTGCGATCATTACTAAGAGAACTTATTTTTATTTTAAGGAGAAGGATGTGAGAGGAACTCGTGCTATGATAGAGACAGCACTTAGCCCACTGCCATCTTCCTACTTAGAGGGTCGAAAAGGGCGCCAATAGCAGAGGGCGTGGGAGCTGCTGATCGTGTGATCGATCAAGCAGGATATCAAAGATGATCATCACGGAAGTCAGTGTGTGAAGTAGTCTGCTCTGCTAATCGTTTGGGCGGGAACATTGTAAAGTTGAACTTGAGTAGACGCGGGTTGAATTATCTCCATGATATCTCATATTCTGTTTTGAATTTACAGCATGCCATATCCAATAAGAATAGATATCTTCTTTTGCCAGTCTCTCTTGTGAACTCTCTTTTCCTTTTGATTTCTGAATCATTTCATTGAAAATTGTATTTTGGTTTGGTTGTAACAGGGGTTTAATTTTTTTCCAGAATTCTGTTCAGTTCAGTTCAATTCAATTCTTAGGTTTAACCAAATCTTAGGTTTAATGAGCACAAACCAAACAATGAACACAATTAACTGAAATATCAAACATAATTATTTGAATATTTGGATAAGAAAAAACTGGGGACATGCTAGATTGCATGCACTTACAATGTGCAAATAACGCCCTTTTTGAAGCAATGACAGTCGTATGTACCTGAATTATATATTCATGTACAATATTTCGAATTAGACATAAGCGATAGGAGATAGGGGATTTGATAGCACAGCGGCTTTGAAAGATATTCAAGATTTGGGAGGGGGAAATAGTTTGCTTTCCATAAGCCCCACCACAATTGAGGGAGGGGTTCAATATTTGAGATTTTGGGGAAGCTGCACCTCAACCTCCCCAACACCCGTTTCCTCGGTCTATGCAGCTTTAATGAATACCACTAATGTGCATTTCTGCCATTGGGAAAATCTAATTTCCCTCGTAGGTGTAATGGTATCGTGATTGTACTCCATTATAGCTCCTAGTGAGTGATACCACCCCCCCCCCTTCTTCTAAAGATGTTGGTACTCCCTATATGACCTACACCACCATTGTCACATCCATGGATTCAAAACAGATCTTAAAATCAATGCACCTCTCAACATGGTCAAAACTACTTGACGATGTCGTTCATTTCCTTCAGCAAAAACTTTGGACTTGTCATGGATATACCCTCATGTTCTTATTGTGCTGCATTCTACGCCAGTGTGATTGGGGACCGGATATCCAATCCGTCCCTAATCACACCTGGGTTGAGTGCAGCATTGTATATGTTTATTCTCACGAAGGCAATTAATACCATGGGTGATATTCGAACCCACGACCATGTGGTAGACAAGAGTCAAAATCACTAGATCACGATGCCTCCAAAATAAGGCAAAATAATACCCCTGAAAACTACTATAATTAGCCGACTTTCTCTGCCATTGTTTATGTTTTGTTACTATACCCAAGCCGTATTCAGCCTCAGCCCGAGACTGACTGCCCTCAAGGACTACAAGCTGCCGATACATAAATCTCTGCGATTAAACTTGGATTATCCATCGTTTCCTGACACTAAGAAGAAGAAGATGCACAAAGGAAATAGGAAGGGATTGACAGGGGCTCGACAGCTCTCTTCACAGCTCCATGGTTGTCATAGTTGTAAACACCTGTTTTCGAAGAAAGTTCATGCCTCTAATGTATCATCGTAATGCTACGATCCTGAGGCAGTTGGCCAAAGTTTGATTCAGCAATGGAAATGATACGCAGCCTACTCTAAAACAATTGACTATCCAACTGAGTAATAGAAGACTGGTTTTTACTCATGTTCTGTGTATAATGTATGATGATTGCTTTACATCCGGTCACGTGCCATGGCCAACTAAGTTCGTCCAAATCTTTTTTTTCTGCATTGTAACATGACCAATGAGCCCCAAGGTATGACAGTTATGTATTCAGCGATCATGATCACAATCAAACTTGCCCACTTGCGTATTTAAAAGTTGACAGGCATTTTTTCCACGGGGTAACTTTCAAATATTTCTATATTTTTTTCGAGGGGTGTAGACTCTGCAAGCTCTGCTTTTTAGTATACCCCTCCATTTCCAGTCCTATCATTATTTCTGTCGTCGATATATCTTA
>BQKZ01001420.1:32894-48804 GCA_036244855.1 Temnopleurus reevesii
TTGAGTAAGGGTACCGGTAAAATTTAGTCTTTCACATTAATGATCGACGTCCACCTTTTCTCTCGATACACGATCTTGCCCATTTCAGCATGTCAGCTCTCCTGACCTGACTGTTGCTCTGTCCTGACGAATTAAGGACATCAATCTCGTGTCGGGAGGTGTGGTGTAGACCTAATAATCTTGAGCCATCGCCCGAAAAAAAAGTCGAGAGTCATCATATCAGGTGAACGTGGAAGCCATTCAACTTCATATGATCACTGAAGAGCTGGGTGAGGCGTTCTGCAGCAATGGCAAGGTGCCCCATCTTGCACCCACCATACACGTCGGAACCGTCCATTCCTGCCATGGCGAAACCTTGCAACTCTATCAAGGGCAGGGATAACATGTCCATCGATTATCGGGACGATTATTTTTGTCACATCTTTCATTATAAGTTGAACAAAGCAGTTGTAAATAAGAAAATAAAAACAACATGAACATCTTACATAAAAAGATTTAACTTTGTTTTACAATACGATGTGAGTGGAAGTTTGTGCGTGTGTGTGTGTTTGTGGGGGCGGTGGTTTTTCGGAATTGATAAATAACAGAGCAAAAGGAATCGTATCTAATCAAAATACCCTGTTGATCCATCGATCCTAAATATCTCAGATAAATCTTTTTGTAAGCTACAAGTAGCTCACTTGTCCAAAATTGGAAGGAAAATCCTGCGCAGGCACATTTTCATACATCTAACTTAAGTAAACACTGTTCATCGAAGCATGATTCTTTTTCCAAATTTTTCATATCATTAGAAAGGTCAATCCTTCAGCTTTCTATACAAATCAACATTTCTTCATAAAACCATATATGCTTAATTTGCCAACCATTTCAAAAGTGTTACATTTTTATTGAGACACACTGTATAGCAAAATATTATATTTAGAAATGCAATACATTGGAGGAGTGTTTTTTCGTGGCAACTCGTTACTGCCGAATAAAATGCTGGCTAATGGAGAGTAACCGATGGAATGGTGATGGACTTTAAAATGTGTCCAGGGTTCCATTAGATCTCGNAAAAAAATACACCCAGATAGAGCGTTTGTTCACCTGCTGCATCAGAGCTAGTTATGTGATGTATACTAACATGACTAACACCCAAATGTTTTTTTTAAATGTCTTTATCTCCCTTAATGATAATAATAATAATAATGGTAGCTACTTGTATAGCGCACAGGTCCACCTTATTTGTGCGCATGGCGCTGAAAGCTTTTAGACTCAATATTACCCGGCTACAGCTGGCAACCATTACGGCGCCCCGCATTACAAGGAATTTCTTCCTGCCGTCCCCATTTACCTCACCTGGGTCGAGTGCAGCACAATGTGGATGAATTACACTCCGATTTATTCATTTCTCTAATGTCATCCACTATGATGTATGAACATTTCAAGAAACAAATAACATTGGGGAAATTTCTAGCTTTTGTCATTCATTGTATGTTAACTGCTTTGTACAATAATTGTCAATGTTATGCTCATTATACTTTTGTTATACAGAGTTTTATTCAACTTTCTTTTGTAAATGTTCATTTTACTTTGTATTATTTCTGATGAAGTGAAAATAAATGAATTGAATTGAATTGAATTGAAAATCTGTGGCCTGTAAGATAAACGTGATTAACACATCTTTAGTATTTTCCATAGACATGATAGGTGTACGGTTTATGACATACGATTGATTGGAAATATCTATTTTACAAAACCCTTGTTTGGGTGTCAATAAAAATAGGAAACAGGTTAAGGATGGTATTTCTGCACCACTGAAAATAAGGTCCACCGCTTTTGAAGAAAAAACCCTTAAAACCATTTAGATTTATTTTTATCAAAGTATGTACAATGTTTATTCTTATTATAAAAAAATCCCATTTCTGCATTGGAACATGACAATTTTTGCGTGAAACTCTGGAAAGGAAACAAATCTATGCATAGAAACATCTAAAGCAAGAATTACCAAATCAATTATATATCTAAAACAAATTTCGTAACATCTTTCCAAAAATGAATAACAAAATAAGTGATTGAAAAAAGAATTGCATTGGCCGGGAATCGAACCCGGGCCTCCCGCGTGGCAGGCGAGAATTCTACCACTGAACCACCAATGCTTTCGCGTTGTTGAGGTAATTTATTACATATAAGTTCAAACTTAAATGCAGATATCCGAGTCGGAGTCAAGTTCCCAAGAGATGTTGAACTTTGTGATGACGTGTACATGATTATATTTCCAATGCTGAACGAGTGAGAAGATGAACAGATGTTCAAAGTGCGGAAAACGATAGATGGCGCTCAACCACATTTACAATTCATGCCGCTTTACTCACAGATTAAAATATATGCCCGTTTGTTGACAACGAGTTCCTAAACCTTACTGGTCAATAACTATATAACTTGAAACCCACTTTATATATATTGCTTGTTGCTATGTCGGACAAGACTCGGGCAACCTTTTGGGTAGTCAAGAACAACCTTTGTGTATAGAGAACATATATAATAGTCCATTTATTAGTAAACATTAAGATTTTGTTATTTATTTTGTTATTTATTTTAAAAAAAGAAACGATGAAGAATGCAAAAAAAGAAAAATATTATACAGGCACTGTCAAGACATCTAGGAAAAATGTATTAAAGCATAATATTGTCGCTTTATTACTGCACAGTGTGCCTTTGTAGGTCTTATCTTTAATTTTACATTTTGGAGCACTAAACTTCGATATTTTTTTTTAAGCCTAACATTTTAGCAGCTTAGTTTATGTACACCATCAACCATTAAGGTAACATTATTTAGAAACACAAACACACACACAAACATACACACACACACACACACAAACATACATACACACACACACACACACACACTCACACAAATACACAAATGCACCAACACACTTGCACAAACTGCTGTATATACAATAAACCTTTTAACCCCTCGCACTATAAAAAAACAAAAAAAAAACAAAAAAAACCCAAAAATGTCAAGATTTTCATTTCTTTTTTTGCTTTGGAAAACATCGCTCTTATTCTTCATCTTCAATATGACATTGTTTGTTTCAACTGTTAGTGTAAATAAATATATACATGAGTAAACGACAAATTGAATAAGGGGAAATTAGAGGAAAGCATGTCTCCTATTCTATCCCGCACATCAACATCGCCATTCATCAAACAATTTCTATAGTTTCCTGTACCGATAATGCCATTGTTCAGAGAAACTCCTCTCCGCAACCATGCAGTCCAGCAAATAAATTCATCGTACTCAACAGAAATTCTATATGAAATTATACTGACACATTAATCATTCATAAGAAGTGAGTGTATAATTTGTTTTCATATTAAGTGGTCTCAGCGTAAAGGGGGTCAACGTTCATTTCATTAGGGATCGGCGGACGGAAATTACTATTATTTCGTTCGCACTTTGTGATATTGACAAAGTGATTGATATGCAGTTTTTGATGGTAATTTATTCATTGAATACGTTTTAATTCCATTCCAAAGAAGATGAGAGGGAGATGATACAGGATGAAAAGGATGTTTTGTTCTCAAAGGAGAGCTTACCTGTGACCTAATTACTTTTTTTCTTTACCAAAGCGTATAGCGTAAAGCGGTGAATTCTGAAAATCGGGCTATGCATGCAATAATAATAATAATGAACAGCTTTTAGATATAGTGCTTATCAACTCTTCGTGAGAATTACCTAAGCGCTCTACAATTGCAGCATTATTACCCTGGCTTTAGTAGACAAGCTATTAAGCGCAAGGAGTACATTCCTACTGGAAGGTGTTTCACCAAGATAAGAAAGACTTTAAGAACGAGCTTATACGCACGACTAATTCAGTTCTTATGCTGAATGATCATGATGATCGAGTATCTCACGCGTATAACACTCGCTAACGTACTCCAGTCTATCTTAAATTCGTGCGTATAACTTTAAGAACAACTTGGTGAAACACCGCCCAGGTACCCATTCACCTCACCTGGTTTGCGTGCAGCACAACATGGATGTAGTTATTGCTGATGGAAACTACGACCCTCTGGTTCAATGGCGAGAGTCAGAACCACTACACCACAGCGCCTCTACAGTCATGTTCTCGACGAATGGCTGGCCGTTCATCGAGTAGAGTGTATCCACCTGATAGAACATAATTTGTTTGTAGGGTCACTGTTGGAATCCCTAAGGGTAGTCTTCATTGTCCCATTCTTTTCTTATTAATGATCAGAAAGTATAACTGCAACATGTAATATTTTTACCGATGATGTCGCATTTTATTGCACTGGTTCTGATTATCAGATTATAGTGAAATTAACATTGACATGCAAAATAGTCTTAACAATATTAAAAGATGGGTATTGAATTGTCATGGTGATTAAATTATTCAAAGGCCTAAATGGGCATTCAGAGAATGAAGGACTTGGTTACCTTTAAGCAAATTTGATGTATAAATGTATTCATGGATTGGCCCCATTTAGTTTATTGTATGTTACAAGATTTAAATGTTTTGCGGTAGACACGATATACATTTTTAAATGTTTCGAGAAAACATTCGTGTATTTTGGACTACAGATCAGTTTCTAGATTCATTAAAACTTGACATTTTATCATTTTTTTAAATTTGCTATTAAAGTAATTTTATTTCAAATAATTTGAATTTTGATCAGGATATTTATTAACGTTTATAAGCTATTCATTGTATGATTTTCACAAGCGTAAAACACAATGGTGCGTAAAATATGATCATTTTCTCTACGGTTTTGATCTTTTACGTTACTAACAATTGTATTCTTTTTCATTTTGGTATCTTGCAAATCCCCTTGTAGCCTGTTCAAACGTCTTTCTAATTTACTCTCACCCTTATCATAATTATAGCATAGCTGTTGAATAATTTCAACCATGAGGTATAATTGCTGAAATATTCAAACAGAATTTAAAAACCTACCTTTTCAACATCGCATATAATTAATTTCGTCCCTGTGTTATTTTCTTGAAATTCTATCTTACTCTACACATTTTCCAGTTGCGCCTTGAGCATTTTCGTGAAAAGTGGATTTGGCGCCATATAAATCATATATATTATTATTATTATTATTATTATTATTATTATTATTATTATCAAAGTATCCTTCTACTTTGAAATTCTCAAATATAAATGTATTACATGCATTTTTAGGATCATATATATTATTACTTTTGTTTTACTTCTCTTCCATGTAATATATTTAAGTTATCATTATAGAATTATTGTATTGTTAGTATGTTTATTCACATTTTACTTGTTATTTTTGTTTTCTATTCATTTCTTTGCGTCATCAGGACATTGACGTAAAACAGAAAATCTGCTAATATTTTGTGCCTATTATGAATAAAAAAAAATATGAAATAAAGACATAATTATCTTGTCAAAACCTCTTTCTTAACCTTTTCATTGCCTGTCACCGGCAATAGCTTTAACTTATTTCCAAGTTTGATAATGGGGTCAGGTACTCGTGAATACATCCCCAATTTCACATTACATGATCATCTAGTCTCACGAGCTGGCCATGCTACCCATCACACTGTTCTCCAGCTACGTCAAAAGCCAACTACGTATATGATTTTATTCATCTTTCATCAAAGTGCTTCCCATCCGACATCCTAGCTATAAATAATTCACTTTTGTAACAAGGAAATGTGATACAACAGCAAAGAAAGAGAAAGCCTGTTCGAAAAATGGATGCATTATGGATATTACAGGCGTTGAAATCATCTCATTAGAGTAATGACTTCTCGCAAGAGTAACACAGTTATTCATCAGGCAATGTGTTGATAAAGTAAACGCGAGTGAATCATTTTATATTCTGGTGCAAAGAGGCAAATGACAAATCGTTGCTAGGCAACCAATATCATTTTCCATTTTCTCAGCATCGTCTGCCTGCTTTCTTCTAAATGCTGAGCCATACATTTGCGGTCATGGCCCACGTATGCTTAGCGTTTGTCAAAACTCAAGATGCGCTTTCTGAACGCAGAAAAAAAGGATTGCCCAACGTTGAAATGGTTTGGCCTGCACTCGAAGTACGTATGTGGACTCATTAGTGTCGGCTAAGTGTCTTCCCTCTGAATCCCTGCATCCACGGTAGATGTCGACAATAAAAGCAAATATGTGGCTGAACGTATTGTCCTTCATCAAACATCAATATCTGTATTTCGGTTCTTACCCCCCCCCCCCCTCCTCTATCTTTCTCTCTCTTTAATGATGGATTTGACCTGAAAATGTTGTAACCTGTTTAATTATCCAATGTTTACATTGCCGAGACATTTTCCTCTCTGAAAAATCAACGGGACCCCCTTTTCATTTGCTTTTGTGCTGGGCAACTGGCTCGATGTTTATTATTTCTGTCTATAAGTAATAATGTAGTTGTCATGCTAACATAGAAAAGAAAGTCATAAGGGCTATATAATCATTATTGGATTTATTTTTTCGGGTATAATGATCACTCTTAGCTCCAAATTGGTATATATACCGAGATATTTCATGCAGTTAAAACTGACATGCACTTAAGCTGGAAAGAAGTTATTAATCTTTGGAAAAGATATTCTATGCTAAATCCCTTCCTCCCGAAACCAGCTACTGTTCAAAACCAAAATAAACCACCATGTTACATATCCTGCCTTGATATGATAGCCTGTTATGTACGCCAATGAATGCGTGTGTGCGTTGAGTATTCAACACTTGGTAATACTTTGCTGAAAAGCAAATACCTGTTCGTGGCGCGCGGATCGAGTGATGCACGCATCCACTGAAGAAGAAAGCGCGGGAAGCAGGGAGCTGAAATCTGACAGGTAGTTGAGCAGACGACAGAGGTGGATAAAAGCGGTGATGACTCTCCCGCCTTTGCCTACCAGCAGTACAGGGCATCGCCACTAAACAGGCATTGGCGACTGAGGATCGTTTCAGCTCAATTTGCAGATTGATCCGACAAACAGTCCAAAAACCACCCAATTTCAGTCAAAATACATCATTCTTGATGCTCTATTTTGATAATTCGAAATTGGTTTGAGGAGTTAAGTGTTGCATGTGCTGAACATCGACACCTTCTATAAAGCATTTGCGGGAAAACACTGTAACATCATTTATCCATATTACTAAGGGTTTCTCAGAACGTGTAGTGGTTGGATCCGATTGGACTTCATCAAGAACCCAACATGGAACAACGATCAAAGCTCTTCTCCATGTGCCTGCTCTGCATTGTCTACATAAACAATGTCCAAGCACGTAAGTATTATTTCTGCAATTTGGACTTATTATTGTGAGAACATTAAAAGTAAAGGCATATCAAGTATATAATACTTTTCCTTGATAGTAGAATATATTATATATTATAGTTTCTGCGCTATATAAGTATTATTATTATTATCAGATTATTGTATACCCTTGGTGAGTGTCATGGCCAAGTTGGTATGTATTGCGTCTCAGTAAAATGGCTAGGGGTTTGAATGCCGGACGCATTTTCCTTCAGCGAGAAATTAATCGATATTGCAGTGCACTCAACCCAGGTGATCTAAATGTGTATTCTTTTTGTTAGACAATTCTGCAAATTTGAGTTTAGAATAGTATAGAATTTAATGTAAAGGCGCATGTGATTAAAACGACACCTGTAAATTGCCAATTCTTGTATTCAGAAACATCTAAACCTAGCCTATTTTGTTATCTATCTAAAAGAATGCACCAAAGATATATGTAAGGACGTTGGCAAAATATTGAGTCAATATGATTTTTACAAAATAAGCGAAACAACTTTTTTTTTATCCCAATGGGATAAATATTTCCCCAAAAATAATATAACTGTTATGAGACAATTCTCTCCAAGTTTGGTTTCATCATTTGTGTTGACTGAAATTGAAGGACATATTTATCATCTGGTAGGTGTTAAAATTGGTTGGTTACATAATCGAAAAAATTACACTTCTGGTAAATTTTCTCAATTAAAAAAACAAACACATACACACACACACACACACACACACACAAATAAAATTAATTATATTATACGCATAAATAATTCGGTAGCCATGTCATCTCAACTGCTATATATTCTTCTGTAACTGCCTTTTGTAGACCCGTGACCCAATTCCATATACGATTATCTAATTTCACGACGAGATTGGTTTCCATTGGCTACATCTATATGGACGCATCATCATCCATGACCACTCTCATCGAATTAACAAATTCTGAAAGCTTTGTATGAAACTAGAAAGCCCGTGTATTGAGCTGGGAGTAAGCAATCATGTCAATCATGGTGAAAAGAAAACTCAGCATCTCCATAATGGTACAATAGATACCAGCTTCACATCCGGACTCGTGAAGAGAAATAAGAAAGTCATCAGTTACCTGGATGGATCGAAGCAATATGAAAAGCGCCGCTTCATTATGAATAAAATCCGCACTAACACATTTTATCAAGTCTTTTTTTTTTCTTCAAATGTATTTTGCTGAAGGGAAAAAGGGTGGTGTGGAAGCTAAAGTAAAGCATTTCTTCAAAGAATGCATTTCCTCTAGTTTCCTCCTAAATCCTTGATATAATTGTGACATTGATCGTAAACCTTCCCCTTGTGAATAACTTACAGTCCGAACCCTTTGGTTGTGTTTTGATTATGCTTTGGCGTTGGCGTTTTACTACAACCCAGAGCCACCCACTTCTTACGATTTCATTCATAGTCCTGGTTGATGAGAGTTTCTCTGGGTTCATTCATGAGAAGGAAGTCGAACTATAAGATTTGTCCTTTTCAACCCTTCCTCAAATCCCCTCGAGCCGACAGACAAACGATAATGAGCGTGGCTGTGGGCCCACGCATCCAAGCCATGACAGTTTAATCGACGGAAAACGATAGAATTTTGTGAACAAGAAAATCGTATTCTGTTCAAATTGGTGAAGATCATGAGATAGCAAACTGAATCGCTTGAAAGAACAACAGGTTCATTGATATCATAGTTCATGGTCACAGTCATTTCTAAGAGCATTTGGTGTTAAAAGTTGACTTACATAATGTATAATCTTTTGAAATAGGGAGACTGATGCTTCATTTATCCATTTAATACTTTTCTGATTAATCTGCAAGAGTAATTAATTGACTTCAACTCATGTATTTCACATCAAGATTAGTCGTCACGTCATAGATCAATGGCCATGTATCTCGTGTTACGTTTGTGACATGTATGTCACACACGTAACAAAAATCCTTGAACCTATAAGATTAGATAACCCATTGACGGCCAGTGGAACAAACGCATTTTTAGAATTTGGATAGGAACGAATGACTAAAATATACAATACAATGTCACAATTCAGGCATCTGGCTGCAATGACATATTTTAATAAACCTTGAATTGAATTGAATTGAACACCAATTATTTGCCATATATTGCCATACTGCAGAATTATGATTCCTAAAATATAGATATTATAATCTTTAATATTTTACATGAAAAAATCCCAAAGAGCGCCTTAAACGAGAGTGATCATAGTTCAAAGATACATGATCTCTCTTTTTAATTCTCATCATCCCTTTTGAAATGCGATACCGGTGTTCTGCTTAATCTCTCAGTTTTATGGAAAATACAACCTTTTGAAAAATCATCTTTTTCTAAACTTGTCTTCCACTGGGCTCTTTGTACTATTGAAACATGTGTCAACACGCGTGCATGATACATCATAGGTATCTATTTCTGAGAAGAATTACACATTACTTTAATACGACAAGATGTTGCACATCTAATATTATGTCCATGCATGTGAAAATATCTATTACATTAATCCCATTATGATAATACTATAATTAATACAGAAATAATGTCCAATTTTGTTGAAATTTAATGAATAAAACAGAAATACTATTATATCCGCCTGAAAGGTTAAAATGGTTGCACAACTTTCAGCTGTAAATGTGCAATTTAACCATGAATCTTGAGGAATAGACTATATCTTATTACACGTTTGCATCTTAAATTTGGAGACAAAAACTTTCTAATCGTTGAGATAATATTGACACAACGCAATGAATATATCTGAGTCATCAATTAAAAGACGGAAGAAAGTTCCACTCGAGCTTGTTTTTTAATTGACTCTTGGCCGTTCCACAAGAAGTGAACCTTCTAATTATCACCAACTTATCGTGGATATGTCTGGAGCAGACATTTTGCCGACCAAACCATACAGATATATAGAATAGAACATGTTAATATCTACACAAGATAACAAGCAACAATAGATCTTGCTGTGTTTTTTTTTCTTTCGTGGCATAAATAAACATACGCCTCTGTGACCTAATCAGTTCTATATAGGACCTGTTAATGACTCGAAATGTGACAAATAACGATGTTATTTTTTTCACAGTATAATCAGATCAACAATGGGACCTGTTATGATCTCGGTTTAGATATGATGATGACATGTGATGATGTAATGCCAGCGATATTTTCCTTCATAACAGATTTTATAATCAGTCCGATGAAATATGTTGACGTCAGCTATAGCAACATTGACAAATAATAAGTGTTTCTTCATTTTTTCCTGTCATGATTTAATCAGTTTGAGAGAAATATGAAGATCTCTGCCATCTTTTCCCCTAGTACGTTTTTGTTCTTCTTCTTCCTAACTTGAAATATTCAAATCCAATGGTACAAGTTAATATAATACGAATCATAACAAAATACGATATGAATCTTTGCTATTTTTTCTTCTGTATTACAATCATTGCATCGAACATGATAACAACTGTAATAAGAGCACTATACTTAAATCATTCTCTCGATTATCCTTCCATCATAACAGTGTAATGTACAGGCAAGATAATAAAGTGATTTCTTCGCGATTCTTTTTAGTTCAATGTGACATCTTGAAATATTGACAAGGTAATAAATTCTTTTGTGATATTCTTTTATCCATTATAGATTTTGAAATTAGTTGGTTGGAACGTGTTGATATCTTGGTAAGATAGTAATTGATGATATAAATCTCTTAACCTTTTTTTTCTTTCATAGTATTATCGTTTAAATGGAACGTATATTAATATTTTTGAATTTTTACTTCCATTATAAGTCAGTTAGGCAAGATAACAAATATGAGTCTGCTATTTCTTGTTTTATGATGTAATCAATTTAATACCAGTTTAGCTGATTAAAATAATAAATAATATAATAGTACCTGCAATTTCCTTAATTGCATTTGATTTTGTATTGCATTTTAAATTTTAATTTCCATAATACTCCATAATCCATACACGCTAAAGATTCAAATGTTGAATTTACATAACAAAGGGTTAGCAATGGAGGAGTGCCATCCTTTACAAATGGTTAACCTACAGTGTGAAAATGATGGATCCCACACTTGAACATTTTGAACGCTTTTTTATTGTACTTTTTTCTTAAAGGTGTCATAATGTTGCAAAAATGCATTCATTTAAAATGCAGCAGTTGTGAGGTTCGAACCTGAAGGATCACCTCATTTCAAGTTAGACGATCTACTAACTGAGATGTGTATCCGCTCATATCGAGCAAAGATTATGAGCACATTATAACTCTGACATATTTTGAAGGGAAATGGAGTCTATGTATTTTTTTTTCTTGCTTAGCGTGAACATCAAAATGGTACATACACCTTGAGTTTTACTGCAGATTGCATCTTTTTGCAAAGCTTTTGCACTCTTGGTGCGTTAATTTTTGTTAGTTTGTAGGCAATATGACAAATAGTAATGTACGTCTGTTCGATATATTTGTCCTTTATTTCTAGTTAAATGGATCATGTTAATATCTAGGTTAGGAAACAATGATATTTAAGAGTACGACTTCTTTTTGACATTGTGTAGAAAAATTGGCAAATAACAAATAGTGATGTTATTCTTTGTGATTTTTTTTCCAGAGATTAATTAGTTCAATCAAATATGTTCAGAGGTGGCCACATGAACAATAACGATACGTCTATATGCAATGTCTTTAATCAATTAGAATGAACATGCCCATATCTGGGCAAGAAAATTAATAACAGTTACCTTGGTTAATTTGTTTCCTTCCATAACAATATTAATGCGATGAAACATGTTAACATCTAGGCAAGATAACAAATGTCCCTTTGTGTACAAATGAGAAAGCACCTGGGGAAACTATTCCACGGAATATTCGAACTACGTGCGCGTTAAGCCGTCTATATAGTCTGTGCGCTCTAACTCCATATCTCCTAATGCATTTAATGGTGCAGAAATGTTATCACTCTGAATACAACAGACAAGGGATCTTTCAAAAGGCTTCTTCTTTCTTCAAAGAAGAATCTTTCCCCATGAAGATATGTTGATAATTATGCTGAACAGATGTACCTCACGTATTATTTACAATTGCATACCCTGTAAGTCGGGAGGAAACCTTTTTTTTGTCATCATGGTCATTGCAATATGAGCACTCTTTCGTCTTCATTAGTGGCCACGCATTTTAGAATCAGTACATCCCCCAAATGTGTTTGGCTAGTGTCCATGTTCACCTCATCGGTGGAGTGTGCATGGCAGAACCCATTAGTGCATAGAATACCAGGGGCCATAAAGCTGCAAAGTTGGGCCCTGATGATTATAACAATGAAACAGGATTGTTTGTCTTTAATGATAATGGATTTCATTTTGAGAGGATGGTTAGAAAATGACATATACACATGTTTATTAATACATTTTTTTTTTTTACAACTGAATATGCAACAACGTCACGGGGCTTTAAAACGCGTGTATATACCAACATTCATTTTCGAAATGTCAGCTGCAAGGTGCAGCGAGATTGGCAGTTCAATCTTGGTTGAAAACCGAAACGGTCTTCGATCAATTCTAACTCGATTTGAATAATATGAAAACCTCCCCAACAGGATACAATCAACGTGTAGGAATTACCAATCTATACACTCTGCATGCATATCCTGCCCCTCCGGATAGGAGTCTTATCGCCTAATTGTAGGGTATGGAGAAGGATTCCGTTTTAGTGCACGTGTCCCTACCGTAGGAAGCTTAGCGCCAATCTAAACTAATGGCGGCAAAGGATTGGTGGAGACATGGGGATGGAGCCAGGAATTTGATGTTGTCAAATAGAGGAAGATGCATCGATGGTTGGGAACACATTACGGAAAATATTGTGAACGATTAGAAGAAGAGGAAGAGGAAGAAGAAGAAGAAGAAGAAGAAGAAGGAGAAGAAGAAGAAGAAGAAGAAGGAAAGACGAATAAGAAGAAGAAGAAGAAGAAGAAGAAGGAAAGACGAAGAAGAAGAAAAAACGACGAAGAAGAATGTGGATGGGTAGGGGAAGGAATGGCAAGGAAGAGTAGGAGGGGAATAAAATGGGTTTGGGAAAAGGAAAACAAAAGGAAAATAGTAGGTGAAAGGGGGAACGAAGACGTCCTTCAATCTCAGATTGTGAAATCGATCAAGGCAGTCTACCTTTCTCTAAAGGACAAAAAAGAAAGAAAAATGAAAAGAAAAAAAAATCGGTGGGCGTGATTTTGAAGCAGAATGAACCTTGACAAAATCACTCACAAAAGATCAAGACAACCGGCCTAGTTTTTCAATGCAACATTGAAGCACAATTGCTCGGGAAATGAACGATATATTCTTTCAAGGATAGACCAACAAATGGCAATACCAAGCACAGACTCACGGATAAAAGTCACTATGTGTAGCATGATTGGTTTTCCATCCCCGTAAGACGAGTACAATTTAGGATAATTTCATTCGGCGGGCTACTACACGTGTTCTCACTCCTGTTCTAATCGTCTTGCAAAAAAAGGGGGGGCTCCGAACCCCTTGTAACGACGCCCCCACTAGGCCCAATACCTCCTCCTCCATCCCTTCCCCACCAATCTCCGATCTATCCCTAGGGCACAGTAGAGCACACCATGTTCAAGCACAGAACAGGTGAATCGACAGGAAAAGCTCCCATTCAAATCTAGCTTCTTTCCGGCGGATTCCTTTAGAAACACAGGAGTTGTAGAGGATATGTGTTTCTACCTCTGTCTGTTGCTACAGGCATCGCGGTATTCGGAGGAGAAAGTTCTATCGATCTTTACGCGTGAAAACAACGATATGCATGTGCGGCATTTTTTTCATCATCTCCATCATCATACTTTCTGTAAAGTCGATATAGCTTTCATGGAGAGAAAGAAACTGGGTAAACGTAATTCTAAACTAATGATTGCCGGGATTATCACAAGCACTCGCCATTGTTGCGGAGTTGCTTGGATAATACCTGAATTCACCTATTTGGGGATATTTCATATCTTTTTCAACATTTCAACATTCTCTCTATTTCCCCCGATGGTAATGATACCTGGGAAAACCCCTGCATTGAATATTGAATTGATCAATGTAGATGATAGCTTAATCCATTTAAATGATGTGCATTATAATTCATATGATTTCTTTGAAAAGACGAAGTGGAGTCAAAATTGTGTAGGGTTATGCATTATTAATGTCTATCGCTGAAAATCCCATGCCCTCGAGCATGTTCATATCTAAATCATTGTTACATGCATGTTCACATCTTACATGAATATTAACATTGTTTTTATTTAAATTTCGATTCCTAGGAGGGGTGAATGAAATAGCAAACCCTTATAAGTATTTGCATCTAAAAGTTAACAACCCTGAAGCTATTCGGCTCGCGCAATTCTTACTCACATGTTAAATGTTGGTCAAACGTAACCATTGTCAATTTCTGCTCATTTTTAAGAGCTTTTTAATTTGTGAGTAAATTGAGTATTCATTCTCAATTGTGACTAAGCCCTAACTACATATTGTCAATAAGAAGGATTTCGCACACATAATGCATCTTCCGGTGATCATACTTTCAACAAACTGATAATCAATAATTCTAAAGTCGACAAAACTCATGAATAATTATCTGAGGATGGATTAATAGGAAGCCGATTCCCGCTCATGTGCGCTCCTGCTTTCCTAGAAGAGAAATATAAACTCGCTTTTCAAGCAAAATGCCATTGCTATGGCAACGGATGACGAGAGGGAATCAACATACCACGTGACTTCATGTAGTCGGGCTACTGAGATAGTTAATGACACTCGCCGTAAACGCATCCTGCTATGTTTGCTTCCATTAAATAGATATGAGGAGAGGCAAGGATAATCAACAGGACATGGCCCCAAACTATTCAGATGTCCTCAGGTGTGCAGTCAGCTTTCTTCCACCATGAGCTTCCATCAACTTTGGATATTTTATCGGTCTTTTCCGAATGGAATGGATAGAAAGATATGTATGGCTATAATACGTCCTCTTTTTTTAAATGTTATCATGAACAATTGAACATTTACATGAAACTATTAATATCGCTTTCTTTCCACGAGACAAGATCTGCATATAGCCATGTAGGATATTTGTGGAGAAATATTCAAACATTGAGCTCTCAAAATTAAGGAAATCGTTTGTCCATCAATTTTTTTCCCATCCAAATGAAGATCCAAACTCATATATGCATTGGCTAATTAATTGGGTTTAATCACAATAATGGTCAAATGAGTAATCACAAACCCTTTTCATCTCGATTAATATGATTAGATTGGTGATATAAAAATGATGTAGGTATACTCCAGCGAGGATAATGGCGGTTCGTATCTGACATCAAATTTATTTGTTACTGAATTTGCTTTAATCAAATTTCACTATATTGGTTTAATTTGTTTTTAGAAATGCTGGTCCGCTAACCTCGTCAGTAGTCTTTTCAAAAGATAATGTGGCGCATATAGTTCAGAGCCGGAAAGAGTCATTTAATATTTAAAATTGGTAGTCGGGAAGATTATAACCAACATTTTTTAGGGGAGACGGTTGTGTTTGTGTGTGTATGTTGTGTGTGTGTTTGTGTGTCCGTG
>BQKZ01001420.1:48817-74811 GCA_036244855.1 Temnopleurus reevesii
TATGTGTGTGTGTGTGTGTGTGTGTGTGTGTGTGTGTGTGTGTGTGTGTGTGTGTGTGTGTGTGTGTGTGTGTGTGTGTGTAAAGACAGTGGTCTTGCATGTTCTAAAACTTGGTGTAAGTACTCAATACGTTGGCGTGTAGTATCTATAACAAAATTTCTGTGAGTACTCAGAAACAGTTGGATCTGACCTTCAAAGTTTGAAGCGTTCTGTATAAACCACATTTTTGTTTGTATTTTCTAAACCTACGTGTGTTGGAGAAAGGTTACAGAAAATAGAACTGCAAATCATGCATCATAAGTATAGTACTTAGAGCGTTTTCTGAAGTAACATTGTCATCATCATATTTCCTGTGCTAGTTTAATAGCTACTTGTGCAACATGATTGCTTCGAGTTTTCGATTTAAGAGCTTGTCAAAAAGCTCTTACCTTTTAAAGAAAGCAATAAAAGGTGTAGAAATAGCATATAAGAGCAGTCAATCTAGGCGATTGAACATTAAATTCTGGTGAGTACCTATATGAAACAAAAAAGAAAACACATTTGTATTCATATTTTTGAATGAAGTCTAAAAGAAAATAACAGAATAAGTTGAAGTGAAATTGTCGTTGTAAGGTCAGAAAACAAAAAACACATTTCAATTAAAATTGCTTTGAAATAATAAATCAGGACATTACTTAATAGCTTGCATGTGCGTCACGTTGTAACATGAGTGAACATTTGGTAACAAAGTAATAAAAGGACAACGTAATTGTATTTCAATATGTCTCATGCAAGTAGATTTGAATCGTTTATGAAAATAAGATATAAGTGTTCGTTTGATAACAAAATTCTTTATGAATTATGCACTTTTGCTTTCAACCAATTTGAACTGAGTATCGTTAATGGCCACATTCCTCAGGGCAAAATACCTGTCTTTGCTGGATCTGGAGCAATGGTTAAATCATTCATTTCATTATGTTGACGTGTCATTTTATAAGCAACATGTTTGTTTCATAATCAATTTCATAATTCGTACAGCTTGAATAATTCTGATCTGCCAGCAATCTACTGATTATAAATTTACCTCATGCCTGCATGATATCTCAAAAACAGTCTTTTCCACAGGTAATTCGGTCATGTAAACGAGGTCTTATAGCTTCCATGGCAACCTGATCCTCCTATTATATTCATATACGTTTGTTGACTTATTTTGTAAATTAATAGAAAAGATTACATTTCTCTCCTGCTAATTGAATTAAAACATAGTTATTTTCCTTATTTTAAAGAAGAGAAATGGAAGATTGAATAACAAAAAACACCTATGCATATACTTAATGTTAAGGTTATACTCAATTCGCTGAGTCATCTTGGCAGTTTATTGTACATAGCTCGCTAAATCATAATTTATAATTAATCACTCTCCTCTCATTGTTTGCTTTCTAATTTGACATCCATGTTTCGTGGAAATACATATCAGACTTTGTTATTGGTCATATACATTCAGCTCTATGACGTGCACACTTCTGACCAATTCAATACCGAATAGAGACACTAAATTGATCATTTTGACTTTCTCTTCACCTTGCATTATCCTCTAATTATGTTTAAGACGATATAAATTATTTCCGAAAAATCAAGTCGAATGTCAATTCAATGCTTCTTTGTAATGCTATTCAAATCGGAGCCGACATGTGATTGTTGTGTCTGCACAATTGAATACACGGTGAGCGGATCTATTGTCTGTGACCCACTTTATTTTACGGAAATAGTTTATATCGTGTTGTTTAAATAAAAGTGGAAGGCTGAACGGGTCATCCTGGTCATAGCGGCTTTAAAACATATCAGCCATAGGTCACAATTATCCGATATGCTGGAAGTAAAATTCATGGTCCGTATATCGGGAGTAAAAAAACCGGTAAAGACTGATCACAGAACGACACTATCTCCCGCTCAGCCTGCTTTTTGATCATTAACTTTGCCGCTTTACGCAATGGTAATCATCACCGAACGCATTAATTACGGGGGAAAGTGATGACTATACCGACGAAATCTGTGAATTTAGAATTCAATGGTTACCCCGATGAAGGACATATTATGGGCCGTCATGATCATATATTCATTTGAATAAAATCAATATATGGACATATTGAATCTTGAACTTCCTGATGTGACGGACGCGGATTATGTATATGAAATGTATAATTTTCAGCTATTATGAATCGTACAAAGTTTTGATATGATGTCTACAAATTTATTTGATATTTTCATTATGACAAGAGATAATGTATAAAGCATGAATAGTCGTATCACATGAATAATCATATAGAAGACATTGGAAGTGGAAAAACTTCAACATGTCCTCTTCTTACTTTGACCATGTTGACGTAAATACACATGCATTGTGACACACGAACGCGATACCAGTGTAATGGGGCTATTCCAATACCATGGTATGATGAGAATATCTTGACCCAGGACAAAATTGTCAAATATCCACGGGCTTTATCTGATCCTGATCAAATCAGACATAAACTCGGTCACCCCTGTGTGTTTATTCATCACACCTCCCTCATAATTGATCTGACAAGGAAAGTCAGCTATCGGAAGGGGGGGGGGGTAGGAATGGTCGATTTTGTAAATGATAACATTACAATAAAATTATGTCAATACCATACCGTAATTAAAGGGTACGTTATAATGCCGACCTCTTTGAGCTGTCATGACTACTACTCTTCATAAAATAATTTGTTTATTGCGTCGTTCTTTACATGTATCTATCACATAGCCATCTCGCTGACCACCCCTTTCTTGATCATCTTCCATTTGAAGGGAAACAATTATTGTCTCTATTTCCCTTACATAAACAAATACAACACTGGGATCACCTTTTGAGTTTCAATATCGCACCACTTGTGGTTAAATTCGAACAAAAAAGATACGATTTTGCACTCTGTGAGGCTGCTTATCTGCAAAAGATTTAAACCCTCACTTTTTGATTGCGTGATTCTAAAACACTGCCTTATCCGATAAGCGATGGCGACTTTAAAAAAGATCACAGTGTTAACTTGAGGCTGTTAAAAGATGCAATAATGCACTTTTATGTCCTGCCGCAGATCGCAACTTTTTGCGAAGGTACGCACCGTTTATGCACCTTCTTTCTTAGTGTGTACATACCACCAACTCCGCCAGTACTCCGAACCAATTTATGTCTTATTCAAAGCGAACGAGGCATAGAATCAACATCGCACCATCCAACCGCCTCTGGCCTCCATCATCATCATTAAATTTACTTCACTTTTCGCTTCCAATTTTTCTCAAATTAGGACTAAAAAAAGAGTGTGGCTGGATGCCATTTTATGCCAAGCCTTTCTTCCCCATGCATACGTTGTACACTTTACCAACAAATTGAATGAGATGGGCGTGATATTACTTTTCATGATGCAGTAGTACCAGGTTTCTACAGCTTATATTAAAGTTTTCACGGATCGAGATACATTTGTTCCGCTACTGCATTAACTTACTACGAGTATGCGTATAAAAGTGCAATTAACTTCATGGGCGAGTAAACTAATGCTAGAATGTTTTCATTGACGTCGTGTCTTTAGGCTGCACTTGCGCATTTTTATTAATGCTGCAGCAGAATTTTCACATGATCCAGATCGAATTCATTTTAAAGTAATCAATATGTTCAATACTTTTCTGCAATGTCTACCTGGGAGCTTTGTGTTTGGAGCGCGAAATTAATAAATGTGAATTAATACCACAGGTCCGAGCAACTTGAAACTTGAAAGTGAACTCGATGACATTTTGTTTTAAGAATTTAATGAGTGTCACATAATTTAGTTGGGTTTATAGCCAATATTATATTTAATTGAAATTAATTGACTCGTCCTGTTTACGAAACAGAAGCAAGGACTTTTGGTACTTAATATAATTCTACGTTTGGTTGAACGCTATACCTGATGATCTGAAAGTACATGTATTTCTCCCATTTTCGAAAATCTTCAAAAAACTAATTCACTAACTTTCACCTAATTGTCATTAAATAGTCATTAGGAATGATCGTCTAGATGCCATTAACTCTTTTTGGGATGAAACTTTGTTTATTTTTGCATTTTTGTTTTGATCTTTTCTATATACCACTATATATTATTCAGCACATCGTTTATTATTTCTAAATGTCATGTACTAACTTTCGAAGCCAAAATCTAAAAATAACATGCAAGGGGAAATTTGTTAACGGTTGATGAAAGCTAGGCTAGCCCACAATTAAATGGTTCGAAACACCACTGCTTTAATCATAAGAAATGGATTGGTTTGCCAGGGGCATGGAATTTGTTCAGTCACATTTATCCTCATAAAATTGCATAATTCATGGAAAGATACATCAGAAAACCTTTATTTCGAGACATTGCCTAGCTCGCCGTTTATGTTTTCGCAAAACGATTCCAGCTCGATTTTCAAGGTATTTCACAATATGCATCAGATTATATAAAATACGTACAATAAAAGGCTCATCCTGGCCTTGAAATGAGATGAAGATTCAGTAGCAAATGTGATGACTGTAAAATATTTTTATGAAATGATTATATTAACAAATGAACAAACCTGTGCCTTTACTAGACCCTTTCAGAACGATTTGATTACCTTTTGTGGTTGTGTTCAACACTTCCTAGATTAAGGTATTCCATTTACAGGAGCAGAAAGATTAAAACTTGGTTGGTGCCGGGAATCGATGCAAGGAAGAGTGTTTTGCGATTCTAAAAGAAAATGGCCCGAAACAAACAAAAGCATTCCCATGTAAACAAATCCCTTTTCAAAAATATATTCCAAAGGAATAAACGATTAGTGTCGTACCATATAGATCAAACTGTGAAATTGTCATTTTGAAAAGTTGATTAAAGTCGCTTAAAATTAACAATTCATGCCCGTGGACAGTATGATCAATCATGGGAGCTGCATAAACTTGTCTTAAGGGTTGGATTAATTAATATTAATCAATAATTAATATAAGACAATTAGATATATAGATGGAGGGACACTGAAGCTGATCAGAAAAATCTTAACATTCTGTTATATTGTAAGAGGTTCCTTGAAAATACGTTCATATCTGCAGTAGATATCCATCTTGATGTGGAAAGTAACAGTACACCCTAAAAGGACTTAGATTTTATTTTCAAAAGCTCTCATTTCTTATTTTTCTTCTTACTTGTCATCTTCTTTTCTAATTCTTTTTCTCCTTCTTTTTCTTCTTCTTTTCTTTTTCTTTTTCTCCTTCTAATCCTTTTCCTTTTCTCTCCTTCTTCCTTTTCTCCTTCTTATCTCACCGATCCTCTTTTCCTTATTCACCCGATCCTTTTCATTTTCTTCTTCTTCTTCTTCTTCTTCTTCTTCTTCTTCTTCTTCTTCTTCTTCTTCTTCTTCCTCTTCTTATTCTTCTTCTTCTTCTTTTACTACTTCGTCTTCTTACTTTATTCTTTCATTTTTCTTCTCCTATAATGTCACATAAAACAATTCGGGCTTATTAGATTAAAAGGCACCGAACGATTAATGGTGCGCACACATAACGAAATGCACATTGTACTCACCTTTATGTGGCTTTGGAATTGCTTTTAATTTCATTAATACATGTTTTGAGGCATTTATAATGGAGCACATAATGGTGCAAAACATGGTTATTTTTCTGAAAATGCTTGTTTCAATCATGCTTTGGACGAGGTAAATTGATTGTTTAAATCTAACTTCATAGCGACTGGAAACCATTATTGAACAGTTGAATGACCCAATATTTTTACTCTTCCTTGGGTGCCTGCAATTCAGCAATTTAATTTTCGTGAGTTTAGAATACTTAGAATATTTTAGCGCACATTTGAATATTCTAATTAAAAGGAGTTTTTGGAAAAGCACGATCAAGTATTTTTATTCAAAACAGATTGAAAAATAGTCTATTTCAGTGTGCTCGCTTGTTTTTTTTTAAACGGAAACATTTGTATTCAGCAATGTTCATGTACGATTTATTTTCATTACTTGCACAAAGAGCTAAAACATGCCAATTAACTTGAGATGAAAACTTACTGCTTTCATCAATCTCGCATTCTAAGGTTTAACTAAAGCTTGTTGCTGAAGATGAAGAGATTCAATCTTTCCTCGTCCTATGAATTAAGGGTGCATTGAACACTGTAATTCTTTCATGTGAGGGAGTTAATATCATTTTCACAGGCACGCATGCTAAAGAGCCGAGCGTGCCTATGTGTATATTCATGTGATTCTCTGTCTCGATCTGTCGGAATTTATCAAAGGATTTACTGTAATAAATTGAAATATTCTATTCATGTTGAATGAAGATTTAAAAGGATATTAAATTGAAATTCGACTCAATCTCTTTCGTTTAGCTTCTTTCTAGATTATACGGCTTTTCAATCATTTCAGATATCTTTATTTCCCCCAACTAGGTCCGTGTGTGGGAGCACTTTTCACATGCAGTTTTTGTAATGCATTTGTACAAAATAATCAAAGTCATTGCAACAATGATGATTCTAACGAGTAAAGCATATTGTAGGCGTTTAATTTGCACAGTTAAACACCCCGACTCATCAATACAAGCACACTAAACCGTGTGCTCTATAAATGCATAAGTGCTGAGGAGTATGTTTCCTAATTGGACATTAAATAATTATGGGGGCTAACCTGGCCACCTTTCCCCATGTGATGGGCGGCCAGTCAACCACTGTGCCAATTTCACCAAAAAGGAGGGGTTGTCGAAAGGGGGCCGACGGAAGCTGAAGTACTTATTGTGGGAGCGCTCGTCAGCTAATGTAGTCGCCGACCCCTTATTTGGCAAATATTTGATCCGCTCCTGAATTGATATTATGTTCGATACACTGTTAAGCCAAACCTTTCATATTTTATAGAACGCCATGTAACACTTCAGTTTCCGGTTGTCTTCGGTTTTTCGTTTTTTTCGTTGTTGTTGTTGTCGGCTTTTGTCGATATAGTGATTGTATAATTATTCTTGTTTTTCAAATCTGAAAATTCTTGTTTGCCTCTCGTGTTGTCAAAATATTATTATCATTGTGAATAGTGTTTATATGGAAACGTAAATCCAAGCGCTGAAAGTCATTCATAGAAAATTATCAAATAATCTGATTTCTTTCAGCCCCTCCCCTTTTACCAAATTTAAGTGGTGGAAAAACCTAGAAGCATCGTATACCTTGGAGAGGAGAAAAGAAATGCCCAGGGGCGAATGTACCAATCCAGGCACATTACCGACATCTAGGGCTCTGCTAACAGAATGACGTCATCGCATCGTGTCTGTGACCGAGCTTTATTATGCTGCAATGAATTGGCGGCGAAAGGCACTGCTCTAGCATTTCATGTATGATATTAGTAATCCAACCCTCGCGAGGCGATGAAAGAAATGGATGAAAGAAATAACGCAATAAAGATTTTTAAACGTTGGATTAAATTCAATTGACATCTTACGTATTTAATTGTAAACGGAATTCGGTTAGCCTCACATGATTGACATTTATTTACCTAGTGTAAATAAGTAGATTCCTAGAAGAAAATATTCATCACTTACTTAAGGAAAGAATTAAGGCATGTTTACTGAAATCGAAAATTTTATTTAAACAGCATACACATTCATTAATGCGATATTAAGCCGATCGTTCATCGTGAAGCTATATATAAACCTTTATTATGGACCCCATACTACCCAGAGTTAAGTCAGCCATTTGATAGAATCGTTGAATAATTTGGAAAAATTATGAAATTAGCAGAGAAAACTAAATTGAAAATCAATTAGATCACTAAGCCATTTTGGTTTAATAGCTGACTCCCACTTTTGCGTGATTTTTTTTGCATATTTTATTTAGCCTGTGTCGGCGCAGCGTTTTTTTATTATAAAAAATGCACATACACGTGGATCAGACGGTGGATTGATGGTCAAGGATATTTTTGAGATCTCTTATATACCATAGGAATGATTGATGGTCAATGGTATTGTCAAAATTGATTAGAAAAGGAATCAAATCACACTTCCCACCATGACTTGAGTCGCAAGCTTGTATGAATTTATAAACCTATTATGATTGCAATCACCAGCTCTATCAAGATGAATCCTGCATGCTGGACAAACATCAACTTTAATCACCATTTTTTACGTAAATTACATTCGTACTCCGGTTGCCTCTTAAATTATACCACACGGAACACTGGATAGAATCTCCTATCAAAACTGCGGGAAGAGGAAATACAAGAGTCGATTGCTATGATTGGCATGGTTTCAACTCTGAGGGGTTGTCCGTGGTGCCCCTCTCTGAGAAATTGTGAAGGTTGATTTATCTCTAAATTGTCGAGGGACGTTGCACCTCCTCCAAAATCTCACTGTTTAGTTTCCTTGTCAAATCTGTTTAAATGTTACCATGGTAACAGCTTTGCGTCACCCTGAAGGTGCAATGCAATTTTCTTTTCAGATGAAACTCTATATAGTGTTTCTTTCGAAAGTAATTTGAGCTCTGCTACCGATGATTTGATTTAAAATATCAAATTGAGATACAATCTGATTTTTCTTTGAATTGAGATCAAGGACTAGACTTTTGTTTCCTTCATAATGCTCAAGCGCACCTTGGCCAAATGCTTTTTACACCAGCTTTGAAAGAAAGACCAATGTTACAGCTGATGTGTGTTGAATGTTTATTCTGTCTTTAAACGACATTGATTTAACGCTAAAAGAAAAAAAAAAATTTGTAATGAACTCATCTTATTATAAACATATATTTTTACTGCAAAAAAGTTCACGGCCTTAGTCGAAAACCGCCTTAATGAAAGTTATATGAAACACGATATTATCACACCTTGGACAAGCAGCCTAGAAGAAGAAGAAGAAGATGTATGATAAGAAAAATCATTGAAGACTGACACTCCCATACAAGAATCCAGACAAAAAGGGGTGGTTTACGCCTCGATGATCAGACTCAATAAGGTAACATAATTGTCGATATTCCCATCCTTAATGAGAGTCAATTTGAATTCTATACGAACAGAAACCATGAACTAGTATAATATATGACAGGACAATAATGTGGGTCACCTTGATTAATATGAAATATGAGAGATCGAGTAACTAGGAGGTAAATGGAAATGAAATATCATTAAAGTAGAGCGCCAACGGGCCTGTAACGGAAGGTTGTATTTTACAATCAAGTGTTTCGTCATTTCCTATATCTTGTTGGGCATTTGGGAACAGAGTTGTGGGCGAAAAGATGATCCTTGTAACCCCACAGAAACCGTTACCCAATATCGTAATCGTCTGATATGTTTCTTTTGTGAAATGAAAAGGTCATCAATTACCTGAGGTTTTTACATTCCCTGATGACATCGCTCGTCAGGAAACGAGTATAACATTGGTAGAAAATGAGGACAACTTGTGACGTATGGTGAACTAGATATCACCATCAAGACAAGCTCATGATATGTAAGTGGCGGAAATCCAAGATCGCTTTTGATTTAAAGGACTCAACTCCTACTTAAAATTGAGTTGAATCGTTTTCTTACACTGATTAGAAAGTTTAATTCAAGTGTTTTATCATAGTTCTGATTCGATTTACACACTTATGTGCAACGTCCTTTGCCATTTCTATACATGCATCTTATTGCAGTCATGCTGCAAACGTATCAGAAAGTGGCTCGCCGTTGGGGAAGGGAGCTCACTGCTTGGATTTGACATTGGTTCCACGTGACAAAGGTGGGGTTAAAACACCTCATTTACACCATTTTAAAGAGAAATTAGAGACCAAGGGTAAACTATTATGTGCGTTGCTATTATAACTGGGATTTGATTACGTAACTAACATTCGTCTGGGTTAGGATGTACTCTTCATATTTTCAAAAAGGTTTATCGAAATAGTAACTTTTTTTGCATCGCTATTCAAACTGGAATTCGAATACATAATGACATCATTGTCATCATGATCTTGTTTGAAAGTTGAAAGACATTCTTATACGGTACATATGGTTACTGATTTATGCTCTAAACTTTTCGAATATTGTATTGGAAATGAAAACTGATTTTATACACAACACTCTAATCTTGAGCTAAAAAACAAGAATGTGCATATGTTATATTTGATATTTTACAAACTATTTTGATAGCTTAATGATCTCAAGTTATTTCCATTCGGCCTACATGTTTACTGTAATTATACTCTCGTATTTCACATGTAGATGGAATTATGTTAGCTTTGATCGGTAACAGCATGTACGTAGCCCACGATTAACTTATCAATCGGTGATAAGCCATTTTTAAGATAGTTTTCATGATGTTGGGCATTTCTAACTTACCAGAATTAAACATTGTTATAGTTTAAGTGCAATAGGAGAAGATAAATCGCTTGTCATGGATATGATATCATTTCATATATCATATTTAATCAATTCCCTCTTCCCCTGATGATTGAACGAGGGAGAATGGGCAATCAGCATTCATCAAAACATGACGCGTTCTATACTCAGGTGTCAGATCTCCGCAGGTAATTTGTGTAATGGTCACCAAGTCGTCACAAAGGACTATTCCAACAAATACATTCATCATGTTTTGATCAGCTCTGTATCGGGAGAACTCGGTGACATTTAGCAGAGCAGCATTTCAAAAGACGTCCCCACTTTTGACGTTTTGGCTGACCAAAGGGTGAAAGCGATCTTTCATTTTAAAAGAGCGCATCCGTGGTATCACGTTTTACCCTCAGCATTTAACTTTGAACTGTCCACTGAGAGTTTTTGTATAATATTCAAAACAAGACATCACCACTAGCTCACCTATCGTGAAATCTGCTGAGCAAAAACTGAAAATAAAGAAATGAGTTTCGGTTTGCATCTTCTAGGCGTTGAAATCAATAAGCAGAGACGAACAGAGAAAATGTTCTTTGCTCTTCGTTCATCATAATTTCTCTCTTCATCCTGCTCTGTTAAATATTTCACGCTGCTTTGTCTGCTAATTCTCGTCGCTTTCCATATTTTAATCTCTTACCTTGTGATCAGTAGAAGATCAGGGCCCTGGTAGTAAAAAGAAATCGTATTAAATTTTGGAGGGAAATCGAGGACAGTGGGAACATCTTCAGAAAAACTTTGAATTTCTGCTGTAGGGCTAAAACACCTTGTTGATGTCACTTATTACCGAGTAGTAATGTCAGAGAATCAAAGCCCTTGGGCTATTGCTTTTGTCCTGCATGTCAATATAATCTAGGATATTTCAGATGTATAGGGAAGTGCAGTACAATAGCTGAGTCTTATCCCGCTGGCAGCGTGATGATTATAATGATGATTGTGATTATGATGCTGCTGCTGCTGCTGCTTCTGATAATGATGATGATGAGGATGGTGATGGTGATGATGATAGTGATGATGGTGGTGGTGATGATGATGATGATGATGATGATGATGGCGATGATAATGATGATGATGATGATGATGATGGTGATGATGATGGTGATGACGATGGTGATGATGATGGTGATGGTGATGATGATGATGATGATAATGGTGATGGTTATGATGATGATGATGATGATGATAGTGATGCTGATGATGCTGCTGCTGATGATGATGATGGCGGTAGTAATGATGATGATGATGGTGAAGTGACGGTATTACATACTTCTGTTGTCGTTGCTATTGATGCTGTTTTCTTGACGGTAATGGAGGTGGTAGGGCTGTTGGGGGTAATGATGACCTTGCTAATGACGGCATGAATCAATCACAAATGTAAGTCTTATATATTTCTCTCCTTCTCCCCACTAATCCCCCTCTTTCTCTTACTCTCAATCATCCAAACTTCTTTCAAACAGGAGCGGTACCACAGAGCAACCAAGGCATCATCCAGGCAATAGCAAACTCGAAGCAAGAATCAGCGAAATTATCACCCGATGTTACCGGACCAATCAAAAACGAAACTCCACAAGATCCGGACGACGAAGACGACGACGACGACGCAAACATTGAACTTCCTTTGACGTATGGCGTCGATACAGAGGAGAGCGAATCTGTAAACTCCTATGACGTTGAACCCATCGAAGGCGATACTGATGGCGTGTATGAGAGTGTAAAGTTCACCGACGAAATCGTAGATGATGACGATGATGATGATGATGATGATGATGGCGATGGTAGGAGCGATTCGTATTATCCTGACGAATCTGAAAATGATGGTAGGTGACAAAAATATATATATTAATAGATTAAAGGAAACAGAATGAAATTGTAAACGTTTTACTGTAGTTTAGAGAAGTTCAAAATGGCAATATTTTTCTTGCATTATAACCGAAATGGTTACAGTTTTTACAAAAAACCTTTGTGAAATTCTGTCGACATGATAAAAGCATTTGCTGTAATTTGACCCTTTGCTATATAATTTACAAACAATTTCGGAATGGTGTTCTAATAGGGACACATTCTACCTGTCCACACGATATTACTTTAGTTAATACCAATATTTGTATCATAACATTTGAAAAGAATTGGGGATCAAGGAACTGTCTAATAGATCAAAATGTTACATATTAATGTTATACAATTGCTGTGACTGTAGGAATTGTGCATCATCTTAGGAAGAAAATTGTTCGATAAGATGTTTCTTATCAATTTCAGCAAACGTCAATAATGGCGATGAAAAAGATAAACCACCTATTCTCGATGAAAACGGAACCGATGATGACGGGGATGATGACGTCGATGAAGATGACATTGATGGACAGGAGAGAGTAAACAATGATGACGAAAAGGCGACGAAAAATGCTCTCACCGATATTCAAATCGCCCGATTGACAGCTGAGGTAATAATTAAAAAAAACAGAATATGGCCTGCTCTCAATTTTCAGCAATTTTTAGTACGTCATAATGGAAATAATAAGATGATCTTATCAGCAAATTATTAGCCTTATTAGCAAATTTTCCATTTAATAAGATAACCAAACTCGACCTCAACCAACATGACCATAAACATTGAGGATATGAGATTTAAAGAAATTGTCACACATTAAAAAAAAATAGGATATAAAATCAAGCTGTCTTACCAATTACATTCAGATTGATGAAAAACAACTACAAAAAAATGCATAAAAGATGGAAATCATACTCTAAAGATATAAATCGATATATGACAATTGAATAAAGTGTACCACTGTTACTCTACTACTGCACAGTGTGTCTATGTAGGTCCTATTTGTATGTTACTTTTCTAAAGCACTTGAACGTTGGTGTTAAAGCCTCATATTTCAAAGCTTATTTTATTTTATAATTGTATAGGGAAATGGCTTATATGAAGTACATAATTTCGCCACTATGGTATACGAAATCTCGTACTGATGGATACAACGGGGCTAAATCTGTTTTAGATCGATTCTGTCCCTATACTTTCTGTAATTTGATGAATTTGTCTAAACATTCTCATACGATTCAGCTTTTAGACTCACCAGCCATCATATTTGTGATTTGCGATGAATATGTTGATTTTTTTCATTTTCCACAGACTTACATGAAGATGAAGATTCAATGTCTTGCAAAGGTCGTCAAGTTTCCATTTTCCTTGCCCAAGTGTGCAACAAATGTGAGTAAATACAAGGTCTATCTAGGCTTAAAAGTAACCCATTCTTCTTTTGAAAATATCTTTCCACCAATCCATGCTGTACTTTTGGCAAGTTTCAATACGGATTGTCCCGTTTCAGTAGTGCTAAAGGCAAAATATGTTCACCCCCTCATAGAAGAACGTGGAAGTCGGGTACATGAATCATTTAGATAACCATACATCTTATTGATGTTCAAATAAAAAGAAAATCTACAGCAATGAAAGCCACCACTCGTGTCCTTCATCACAACTACTTTCACAAAAGATACACCAAGTCTTGATAGTTTAATAGTTAAATGTAAAATATATATTGCATTCCATTTTTCTTAAAAATTCTGTTTCTTCGTGGGGTTCTAAAGAGTCTTCGAGATAATCTTTAGCATGCGGAAACATCATTCGTGAATAAGGAGGCAGGTCTCATGAAGGAAGAAGAAACAACAAGGCTATTTTTTCTTCTTCAAAATTCAGTTGTTTCCTGGCGAGAATCCTCAATCGGTTCTTAAAAGTCTTCGGGATGACCTCCAGCACGCAGAAACATCATTTGTAAATAAAGAGGCAGATCACATGAATGAGGAAGAAATGAGAACAGAGATGGAACTCATTGAAGAAGTCCTCAAGGATGATATGAAGAAGTTAGAAGACGACGACGACAATGACGACGATGGTGACGACAGTGATGAGGATGGTGATGAGGACAGTGATGATTTGGCTGGTCGAGGTAAGTTAAAACATGATTGGCGATGTTGACATGTATGCTGCTGGACTACGTATTATTTTTTCATAGTTGTCATAATATATTCACGCAAGTCTTATTTTATTGTTTGAACTATTTTCATCTTGATAGTTATCACCCTTTAAATCGTCTCGTAAAAATGGTACTTTCACAAATAAAGATTTTTTTTAATACAGTGTAAGAACTTCTTGTTTAGGAGTCAGCATTCACATTTGTCCTATCATTCTTATTTTCTTTAAAATGCGCAATTGATGAATAAGCTGAATAAATAACGATGGAAAATGTATACATAAATTGTGGACACGCATGACATTCGATAAATGGATATGCATGTTTTTAATTGTATCATGATGATAATTTTTTTTCTTAACACAAAGTATTCATCCAAGGATACAGAATAGAATTAGATGGTTTAAAAAGCCTAATTGGACAAAATGTCTGGAACAATATAACGATGGGTTTATTTGATAAATGGCGCTTCCCAAAATGAGTACAAATTTGATTGATGGGGTCCTTTAGAGTCCCTGGATCACGTGGCTACCAAGGTAGTTTGGTTGCCATGGTGCAATGGTTTCGAATGTTGGCTTATCTAATCGATGAGATGAAAGTGTCGGATGCGTAAAGACAGGTTGTGGCATTGGAAAATTGGCCTGATGACTTCGTGTTGCGTATTTAGCTTGCTACCAAGTATGCCAATTCTGAGTGACAATTATGCTGTTTCTCAAAGTTTTGGTGCGTGGTTTCAATAAGAGCACCATGGGCTTCTTTATATTTCCTGCTTTGGTTTTCTCTCCTTAAAGTATGTCGCGAAATTCAATTACAAACATCTATAAAATGATTCAGATATGGTAAAGTTTAAGTCAATGGGCGCAAATGAATAGCGTTTATATATTGGACACTTTTGACGCCAGAGCTTGATTCACGTTTTCCCTATACTATTATCACATTAGGTGCGCCAAGTATAGAGAAGCTAACGGTAGTAATCACAATGCAACACTAAAAGGCTGGGACTGGAAAGGCAATTTGCTAACATGATTTTCGTTTAATAATGAATGCGTGATGTGTTTATCCTGTCAATCACCATTTTAAAGTGCCTGAATATACTTGCGAACTATTATCAATCTACGATGAAATAATTTGGGTTCGCCTATTACGTACCATCTTACAATAGAGAGCCAGTGATTGAAAACTTATTGAATGGGAAAGTAAAATTGCATTAAGCACGGCACAAGCACGGATTCAGTGTACGTGCATATATGTTAGATTTATTTTGAAAGGCATAATCTTTAGAGCATCAGGCCAGATGTAAATTTTGGCAATGATTTTGCATTATTTCGCATTTATAAAGACATAAAAGATTTATGGGATAAAATTGTGTTGTTGAAATGAAACAGATGAAAGTCTTTCTACCCCCACCCCTATACAAAACCCCTGGTTTGCCTCCTGCACTGCAAAAACTATTTTACTACACTAACGCCTCCTGTCTGTGTCTGGTGGACCGCCCGAAATCTTGTTAAACAGTACCGGTAATAACCTTTTAGAGAAACTACATTTCGGTATTTAAGACAATACATACATATATCTAGATACAGTTAGGTAATCCAATTAGTGGGCATTGTAAACTCTCTACATACAAATCACATAGTGACAAAATTGCTTGGTATGTGAATATGTGCTTTGAATGTAGGAAGGGTATAGTGCCCCTTATAAGCGCTCGTTTGTAACACGTTGTTTGTGTTGCCTCACAATGAACATCATGCACACCTTTTGCACTGTATATACATTATACCACTCTTGACTTCCATTAAACAAACTCCCAAAGATATAAATGTACACCTGCGTTTCACGCGTTTGTCTTGCCAAGATAAGAAAACATTACCACAACATACAAAGTCTATGTGGGATATCTGATTCGATACGAGAAGTTGGGGTAAAGATGATAACACCCATCTCTTTGGAAGCAGCATTAGATTGGTATGCGTTTACATAGGGTTGTATACATCAATACTCTATCCAGTATGACAGAATAAACAGAGTAACAAATTGCTATCTTAAGTAGATAGGAACTTAGTAAAGTTGGAATATCTACCTATTACACATTATTTAGCCCAAAAAAGTCACAAGCAATGTTCTTAGTTCAAGGAGACCTTCTTTTACATTGGTTTCACATGTGTTTTTATTTGGAATGCACTTAAAGAGCAATTTTTAAAGCTACTGTGAAGATCTAGTTTTACCTCCCAAATCGCAATTTTAGGGTTTTACAGGCCCGCATTGTGCTGAAATACTTAGTAGCTTGTATTGTAGTATAAATGCTAAAATGCTATAAATGAAATGGTGACCCGACAGTTGCTCAGGCGACAATTGCTCCGGTTCATTTCTCTGGCTAGGAGTAGGGTTAGGGTTAGAGTTATGATAGGGTTTATGATTCAGAATGATGTCAAGATTAGGATTAGGGTTAGGGTTAGATTTGGGATTACGTTTGACATTAGGCTTACTGTGTAATTTTTTTTTTGCCGGAGCATTTGTCATGGAACCGCTGAAATAGCTCTTTAAGCGCAGCCCATGGAATACTATAGACTGTGCAGTCTTCCCCTGCCATTATCTGCATTTATTTGTTGTTGTTCCGACGTGTGATAGATCAATATGATCAACAATTGTTTTCAATAAGTTCCCATCTACTGAAGATTACAGAAATTGATGGATACATCCCAAGTTCACAAGTTTTGTAACCACCATTTAACTAATCTGGATGGTTTAATAGCATTTTAATTTGTTTTCACTGATTCGGCGTGAAACAAGTTCAATTGGAGACAGTTTTTGTGTAATGTAGATAAATGAATTACAAAATGAGATGCTCATGAGACTAGCATGATAAGGGTCCTCGTTGTTAGACACTGAAATCTTTGACAACTTTGTTATAACTTTTCACTGCCATTAAAATATTGTACAGAAGCATATTGCGTGATTTATTCTCCATCTGACAGAGTGCCCATCGATATCATGTTATTATAAATGGTATGATTTATGCAACATGCCCTGTGTACAATAGACCAAACTGGTTAAAGATTTAGAAGAAGTAGAATGTATCGAAACATGATTATGGGAGAATTTGAGCAATATGTATTTTCCGCTATAAATTTTGGCTAAACTTGATGACTGGTTTAATAATAATGTAACTTGTAATGAACCATCTATCTCGTTTGGCTATGCTGAGGTGCAGACAACAAAGGGGTTCTTTTAAAGATAAAATGAAATCATGTGGTAGAATGAAAATGTTACATGTATTACGTTATCATGGGTTCGATTAAAGTGGATAATAATGCAATCGAACTGCCACCTCATCGAAATAGGCACAAATTGAAGGCACAGGAGTAATGTTGTGGGAAGGAATGATATGTAATGGACCAAAGCATGATCTCATTGTCACCTCGAAAGCAGCTGTTTCTAATATATAGATAGGCATATAGATGTGAAGTTATATACCCCTGATGAAAGGCCAGTATACTTTCATACCTAACAGGAAGCTAATTCAATAATTGTACAGATGTGATATTGATAGTGTCACGAGCCTTAACTATATGCTGATTATAGAGGCCATTAAACCCCTCCTCGAGCATTTCTTGGTGATGGATCATAAAACATAACTTAATCTGCGATATACTAGTATCACACAATGATAATTCTACCAAATTCAGATAGATTTATTTATCAAATCGATTATTTTATACAAACATGTATGCTGATTCTACGAACAGTCGCAAGCGTGTTTATGTGTAAAATACACATTAAAAGACTTGTTTTCAATTATGTTCCATCCATTAGATATTTTGAACGAATAATTAGCTTGCAGACTTAGTACTTGATGTGGGATCGGGCAAAGCACTGCGTCACCATCCGATGTTGGTCTATATCAATCTGAATTGGGTTTAGAAGCTGGCTCCAATTCGGCCGTCTTGCACAACACAAAGCGATCGATGGTACGACTGGATTTACGACAAGTTGCACATACGACTAAATGTAGTTCATCTTAAAGACCAATCCTACTATCAATGTTAAGTTTTTGTGATACGAGGCCCAAGTGTGGATGTACTCTGTCGCTGAATGCTCATCCTGTGTCTGACCCGACAAACATCCCAAGCATTCAGCCACAATATCATCTCACCAAGTCTCGTTCGCCAGTTCTACTGTGCATCTATTTCTCAGCTTGTGCTAGGATGACTGTGTGACCTGTATCTATCTATCTCTCTCTCTCTCTCTTTCTTTTTCTCTCTCTCCCTCTCTCTCTCTCTCTCATCTCGCCTGTTTTATCTTCCTCTTAATCTATCTCTCCATCCCATCTCTCTCTCTCTCCTTCTGTCTGTGTATTTTTATTTTCCTCTCTCTCCCGCCCTCCCACCTCTGTCTCCATCTCTTTCTCTCTCTCTCTCCCTCTCTCTCTCTCTCTCTCTCTCTCTCATCTCGCCCTTTTTATCTTCCTCTTAATCTATCTCTCCATCCCATCTCTCTCTCTCTCTCTCTCTCTCTCCTTCTGTCTGTGTATTTTTATTTTCCTCTCTCTCCCGCCCTCCCACCTCTGTCTCCATCTCTTTCTCTCTCACTCTTACTCTCTCTCTATATATATTTGTCCGTCTGTTTGTCTATCACTCCCATTACTCTCATTTCTCTCCCTCTCTCTTTGCTTCTCCCTGTTTATTCTTATCTTCTTATTCTCTCTCGTAGATGGTAAAGCCAATATCAAAATTAACTTTTAGTAGGTACATAATTATTGAAATTGCTAAATCTAATTTATGTGCAATTCCATTAATCATGGACAGAAGACACAAATCATCGGTTATTGTTCGTAGAATTAATATACGAGTGACAGTTTAATATTTCTGTTGGAGTCAACCCCGTAGTTATACATTAGGATCTTAAATTGTCGGTCAATGGTCAAACCGTTATAATGCTGCCAATTTTCTGATTAAATTTTGCCATTTTATGCTCCATTCATGTACATGCATGTTTGTATTTAATCCGTGTTTGCAATTAATTATATTGTTTTACAAGTGTAAGGGTATACGTTCACCAAAATAGGGTACATGCAGGTAATATGGCACGCGTGACTTAAAAAACCATATAACTTATCTTAAACATCTTCCCAAATGCTTATAGCACCATTTATATAGTTTAATTTAGTCCCTTAGCTTCATTTTGGATTTTTCAACTGTTTGTTAAGTGAAAAAGTTTGCTGGAAATATCACCAAATCTTGAAAGGGTATGTAAAAATAACACCATTTTGTAGCATTGATATAAAATTGGACATTTTGTTGATTGCCCTGCTGTAAGTCAGGTTATTGCATATGAACTCAACTCTTTACACTTTACCAAAGCTTAATGAATATTTTAAACAATACAAGTGTGTATTATTCTATGTACTCTACTAAATTAGCTAAAAATATGTTATAAAACTTCCAAAGGGACCCTGCTGTGCTGCGGGTAATATGAGACATCAATAACATCGTACTTACTTATTGGTGTTGAGGGCCAATGTTCATGGCTACTTTTAATAGAAATCTATCATATTTGATTTAAACCTTCTAACAGTTAATGTTTAAGGCAATTAGGATTACAAAAGAAAGCATTTTTGAAAAATATAGAAAAGCCAATTACACTTAACCATCCTCAAACCGAAACATGAAACAAAATGTTTTGTGCAATTTTTGTTCACCCTAAGGTCGTCTTCTATGTCTCAGATTTAGAAAATTATATTGAAATTCAATAGTCAAACATTCCCGAAAGAAAAAATTGTGAATTTAAGACTTGACATTGTCATCTTAACATAGTTACCATGTCTATCATGTATCGTCTCATATTACCTGCACATGCAGGTTATATGAGACTTCTGTGACGATGTCACAATTTGCATATTAATTGTAAACTTCATTATTTGATGATCGCAAACATTCTAAAAAATGAAGGATAAATAGTTTTTAATTAAAAAGAACAAGGTTTGCTGGATTTATCTTTAAGCATATTTATGCAAATCATGCAAATGTCGTTAATAGTTTTATTTTACCTGCACGTACCCTATTCCTATATGCAGGGGCGTATCAAGGTGTTGCCCATAAGACGGGTTGAACTCTATTTGATATTGGATTGTAATCATAAAAATGTCCTATGCTAGGGCGGGAGTAGATCTCCGCAGGCTATACGTGCTTGCAAGCGGCATCAACGACTGTTGTTGGTTTATTTTAACATCATTAACGTGTTAAAATCCCCCGCCTCTGTCTGCCCTCTCCCCTGCCTGTATGTGCATCTCCCGACTAAAGAAAAATGTATATGTGTTCGCTAAAGCATTCAGGCTATAATCTGTAACAGCACTGTAACAGCACTCGGCTGATTACAGCAAGAGCTTGTCATTTTCAGAGGGCTTGACACAGACTGATCGTTTGTCCATGCTAGGAGCATTTTGAGAAGAAAATAAAGACGATTTCTGTTTTCGAATTAGTTCCCTCATACCGAGAGGTGCCTAACCCCACCCCGCAAGAAGACTTAGTGGAAGAGTAAGCCTTACTACATTCACATCATCTTGGAATGTGAGAGAGTGGAGGAGAGGGAAAATCGCGCCTGGATCCCATACCGATTCCTTATTCAGGTATAGCTGGCCTACCGTAGCACGGTTGGATCTTCGTCTACAAGTTTACCTTTCCCTCCCCGAATCTTTTTTCTACCTTTGAGTGCAGTTGGGAATTTCACCGAAAAGGTGGAATTATTTGGATAAAACCAGGATTTAATACGTTCAACGGAGCTTTGGTCTTGTGAGGAAACGAATAATTCGATAACTTTGATCAAGTGGAATTAACTTTATTGAGACCTTGATTTTTTTAAGAGAAACAAAGTTTACTTTTTATTGTCAAGAAACATTTTTCTTGTGGAGTAAAGTTTACCCATTCCCTTCAAACTAATCATCTACTTTGATTGCTGGCTAAAATTACCAATCAACTTCTCACTGACATTTTTTTGTGGAAAAATTACTCTCCTATGACTCAATCGTCGCCATCTTCTAAGTCAACTTTTCTTAGATTCTTCCATTTTGGATCAATACTGAACTCTCGTCTTTCGTGAAAACATTACACCCAAGAGGATCATTAGCAATCTCAATTGGAGGAACCGATATTGTCATATCAGCGCAAACATTTTTGCATAGATCTACGTCTTGGTCTGTCTGTGACGTCAGAATTCAAAATGGCGGAGAAGGATGCAAAGAACCAGGCGGCTAAATCAGTGGGGATTCCAAACTGGATGTTGCTGCTTTTTATAGCTGCTTCCCTCCTCGTCTTTTCAGGTATATCCACTCGAATTCCTAGCTTGCATGCGCGAACTCCACCAGCTAAAATGTGTTTGCTGTGTAAACTTTGTTCGTCCAGTCCTTCGTATACCTCGAAGTATCTAATTTCCAATTGATTAAAAGGACAACTCATTTCATTTCTAAGATTGCGAATCATTCCCGTAGGCAATCGTGTGTATGAAGCATAAACATTTTTTTTGAGAGAGAGACATGTTTGTTACATGTTTTGTTGATATTTCTATTGATTGTGTTTGTATTGGTTTTTAAATGGAATTTTTTCCTAACATCGTATTTTGTTTCTGAGAATCCAGCTCCTGCTTTGTCGTGCATTTTAAGCTTATTTTCCACTTATTTCTTCAAAATAGGTCTTTTACATGAATATCCATACCTTTGGGATATGCCAACATTTACTTAATTTCCTTAGAATTTGAAAACAATAAATCTTCTCCATGGGGAAGGGGGGGGGGTATCAATTCATCATGAGAATCTGCTTTCATGAACTCTGAATCCTGATGCGAATGAAATGAAACAAACTAACGATTACAAGCAAGAGCCATGAAAAGTCGGTTATCAGCAGATCAGGTACAACTTATTAAGTCATTTATTGACAAATTTAAAGTTTATTGGGCTAATATAGACCAAGCTACGCTGAGTTTCCCTTTAATGTACACTTGTCTCGGGCCGTAGCATTGTATGCAATGCCATATAGATCAATATTCAATTTTGAAGACATACATTCCAACAGAGTTACCTTCTCTCGCCACTTAATTACCTCATCGTTGATGGGATCTGGTAAAATGGTATTCACACAAACAGCAATTTTGGGGGAAACATCATTAGATGAACACAAAACTTACAACGTTACCGGTTCTATGAATTGAACGACAATTGGTAATAGTTTAAATCTATAAAAATATTTAAACAACTCTAAAAAAAAACCTATAAATGTTAAAAGAATTAGCACTATTACTAGGCACTTAGGGCCATTTTGGGAAAAGAGCGATATAAGAGTTAATATCATTATTTATAATCAAATCAACAATTCCAAGGTAATAGATGGAATAACTCTTTTGAAACCGGACATTGACCATTTAGATTCATATATGCTGAATACAAAAATAAAATGGGTTTGTCCACCATATTCTATTTTGAAAGACCTAGCGTGTTGAAAAGATTGTTCAATATATTGTTCAATTTGGACATGCTCGATCTTCTTTCTCTTAACTCAAACAAGATGATTTGGGGAAATAATGACTTCATTAAAAACTTTCCCTTTATCAAAATGTTAGCATCTAATGTACATAAAAGTAATAGCTTATATATTTTTTTCTCCATTTTATGGGGGTGGGCTTAATCTGTGATGTAAAATAATATGATTTAATTAGAGAACGTAATAGTGTACGTTACATTTTCTTATCGCGTTGTCAATTAGTGATTATGAAACTTTTACAATAATTTGTCAAATCATTAAAGACATTAACGCTATACCACTGCCATACATCTGCTTAATGCTATCACGTGAGACAACAAAATTGCTTTTGACTTTAATAATCCTCCTACTTTCCAACTCTCTCAGTAGTAATCAAACTAAACTTAACAGATCATTTTCAGTCCTCCATCAAAGTGGCCTCTGCAATTTGTCACGTACAAGCCTGATGTATAGCATGTTCTGTCGACTTACATTGGCTCATAGCGTGCCCTCATCCACAATAGTCATCATCAGATAGGCCTATCATGTTAAAGTCATCGAGGTGTTAAAGGTGAAAAGTATTATTAAAGATGATATAAAAGTTTAAATGATGTCTTTACATCTATGTTCAGACCAATATTAGAGTTCATATATCAGTTTTCATGCAATATTAAACAATAATTTTATACGCAAAATGACTTTACCTTTACACGCTGGGTATCCAAATCAAATAGTAAAGATTTTAAATAGATAGTGAAACGTCAAAATGAATGCAATTTATGACAGCGGCCTTCGTCGATCCTACAGCGTATTATTACTAAATCTAGATGAATGAATAAGCTTTAACAGAAATGAATAATTTAGTATGTAAATAACGAAAAAATAAATCTACAAGTAATCCAAAAATTAATCAATAAGTGTATTTTAGTTTGAGCAATTAATTTTGTAACAATATGGTTTTGCAATTTGAAATATCATGTTCTCTTCCCTATGCAGGTATTCAAATGGATGAAATACTTATAAAGAATAAAAAAAATAAAGAAAGTTACCCAAGGACTATTGATATAAGCCTACGACCCAATTTTAAATTCTGAATCCCAAGGGCTCATAATCCCAGTACTACGTGTCTAAACAGACAGCATTTTACATTAATTTTTGAAGCATACTAGTATAACACTACCCACTGTCTGTCTTAAAACTGGAATTTAGTAAGGCTATAAGGGATTTATTTTTTTAGTTAACATGACTATGAAAAATGAAGAGTTTATAAATCATGTTCTAATTATTTCTAATGAATGAATAGGCTATATATCACATACTCTAGAAGCCATGGCTGACGATTCCCTCTAAATGTGTTTTTGCTGGGTGTATAAGCGATGGTTGACTGAGGCGCCGTGGCGTGCGCCTGAAATCAAGCTGTTCGGGACAGTCATAGACTTGGGTTAGTTCCTGCCCGTGGGTTCGAATCCTGGTCGCATACCGTCTTTCAGATGGAGACGTTAAGATGGCGATCCTCTCTCTCCCTTCTTCTTCTGGCGTAAATATTCAGAATTGAATGATACACGCCTCTAAACTACATAATTTCCTTTCCTTTTTTTCAAGAATTTGATTCACCATCTCGTTCAGCACAAACATCCCCTCGACGTAACTTGACCATCATCACCGTCACTATCATCGGCGAATCAGACCTCTGACATTTTCTTTTCTTACCATACTCTTTCTTTCGTTTCATGTTTCTCCATTGATTGCCGCCATTGATGGTGATTCTATGGTGTCCTTCATGTCACCCAGGAGGGAATTTTAAAGAATCGTTCTCAGTATAGGGCCATCGACTTCACGTGGAGATATTGTAGCTCAGATGTAGCGGATGTTTCACAAAGGTGTCTTTATGACGGTTTGGCGATCGCAACTTGATTTTAATTCGTCCAAGGGTATTTTTCGTTGCTTTAATAATGCAAATGCTTTTATAATTTGCATTTTTAGTTTGATTTCTTTTTCAATTTTCGCTCAATTTATTACAATATCACAGTCCACACTGATCTTTCCTGTTTTGACCTTTTTTAAGCTGGAATTGATTTTGGCTATATGAGGCTTATTTTTTCGCCAACATAAATTAAGAGATATGAAGAGCTAAATCATGCAATTATTTTTAATGAATGAAATACGGAACTGCCGCGTAGCCATGGCTGATCGGATTCCCTCTAAATGTGTTTAGCTGGGTATATTAGCGATGGCAGACTGGTCAAGAATTTGATTCACCATCTCGTTCAGCACAAACATCCCCTCGACGTAACTTGACCATCATCACCGTCACTATCATCGGCGAATCAAACCTCTGACATTTTCTTTTCTTAACCATCCTCTTTCTTTCGTTTCACGTTTCGCCATTGATTTGCCGCCATTGATGGTGATTCTATGGTGTCCTTCATGTCATCCAGGAGGGAATTTCAAAGAATCGTCTTCAGTATATAGGGCCATCGACTTCACGTGGAGATATGTGGCTCAGATGTATATAGCGGATGTTTCACAAACATGACAAAAGGTGTCTTTATGACGGTTTTCTGTATCGTTAGCGATCACAACTTGCTTATAACTCCAAGGATACTTGTTTGTTACTTTAATGCAAATGCTTTTAAATTCTAAAGTTTTTCAGTTTGATTTTTTTTTATATATCTATTACAACATCACAGTTCATATTGAGTTTTCTTCCTGTTTTTTACCTTTAAATCGCCTATTGACGATATTTTTAATTTCTTTAGCTTCTTGACGAAACAGTTAGAAGAATTCAATAATATAGCACCTTTCAACACTGGCAGCAGCATATGGTTTATATTCTTTTCATTATCAATGTAACGTATTATTTTGAGAGGAACCACAACTGGTTGGATGATTAATATCATTCATTCAAGTTAAAACAAAAACCAAGCATTGAATTGTTCCCGCAATATGCTGCAATTTATTTTTCTTCTGATAACGACGTGATAAAAACAACGACAAAGTGACTATAAATAGAGTCATGTGAAAATAAATGAATAAAAATAGAATAGTGAATTATACACATAAAAACATATTCACGATGCGAAGTGAGAAAACAGGATGTCATGAATGCAATATGATCATTATGTTTCTCATTACGCCTTACCAG
>BQKZ01001420.1:75370-105071 GCA_036244855.1 Temnopleurus reevesii
TTTTGTACAACATGTTCATGATATCATGTTTCTTTTTAAGTAGATTTGAAGACAAAATTTGGCGATAAAAATATTCGCTTTTACCAAAACTATACTTGGGCTTTAAACTTTAAATTCTATCTAAAATCGTTTATTTTAGTTAAACATATCTCTTGCGAGAAAAAAAGTTTTCTGACAGCGCACAGGAGCAAAGTTTTGTACAAAAGTGTGGGGTACACTTGCTCCTTTTCATCCAGAACACAAAGTAAAATGTCGACGGTAAAATTTTAGCGCAAAAATCTGCAGCCAGCCCCTCCAAACCCTAGACCCTTGCATGATGGGGTTCAAACTAAAGCTTAAATAATGGTAATTATACCTTTGAATTTGATAGCACGTCTGGAATATAAACCCGATCCTGTTCAGTTTCATCTCTTTGATTCATGACATTCACATTTTTTCCTTATTCATCATGTCTTTACAATCTATCTCACAATCCCATTGTATTCGATTCTTTACTTGAATTTCTGTATTTTGAAACCATTTTAACCATTTCTTTATTCCTCTCCATACATGATCGGTATGGTTACTTAGTGCATCAATATCATTTTATCAAAGTGTCATATTATGAGGAGGAAAGGGAATGCAGGAGGCGTTCGACATTCGAAACCATTTCAAAGCTCCGTCGAGAGAGCAGACGATCGATTCCAGGCTATCTTTTATATTCTTTTATTCGAGTTAATCTCTTGCTGTCCATCCATCTATCTCTCTAAATGTGTCTCTCTACCTCCGTCTTACTTAACCCTTTCTCCATCTCTATCCTCTCTTGTCTAGCCCCGCCCCTCCCCTCTCCCTCTCTCTCCCTCTCCCTCTCCATTGTTTCCAGTACCATATGAATTACGTCAAACGAAATCTAATTTTTTGAAAGCTATGGCAAATAAGTGGAAATGCTCATGAATCAACGGTGCAGTGGAACAATTTTGTGCTTATTTACTGGCAAAACGATATCGTCTTTCGTGAAAAGAATACTGTGTATGGAAACATTGGAAACATTTCCCTCGTATCTCTCAAATAAATTCGATTAAATTCAATTATCTTTCTATGTATTTTGCCTCAGCGAAAGGACATATCTGCATCAATAATGTATTACTCCTTTTCCGTTCTGCAATTCACCTTATGCCATTGTTGCTCAATTCTATATCATTATATAAAAATTTTGTTCGATGGACAAGGTGACAAATAATACTTTTCGGCAGTTAATCATCGCCTTTCCATAGGTGCTTCAAATACAATTTTCATTCGGCGATAATTACCCTCTTCTGACTTTCGGCACACAACCGTCCATAAAGTTAGCAGTTAGGACACGTATCTGGCCTTTATAATAATGATATAACGTTTACCCAACATTTTCACTTATTATGTATGTAGTTCCAAGGTCCGTAACATAGTCAGGCCTGATAGTGACAATCGTGGCGTTTCGTCCCTGTCTGAGATAAATTCGACATGCAACATCCCGCTGCTAACCTTGGGGATTCACATTAACCTATGCTGTGTCATGCTCAAATTACTCACATGCCCAATGTAGAAACTCGGTATAGATATCACACATAAGCAACATGGGTCCATGTATGAAACTCAACACCTGAATCAAAGGTCACATGACTTTAAATTAATGCCCCCATTGTGTAAGCATCGCCTGCTTGCAGAACGATCGCGAGACAAGATGAGTGTTAAATTAGTCACGTGATAAGGTCAATTTGGCGCCAACCTGAAGCGTCCCTGTGTGTCGTCTGTGACACCTCTTGGTATAGACGAAACGCATCTGAATGTTTGAAACCGTGGATGATGAAGTTATTTCCAGAGAAATAAATACAGTAGAAAGTGAATGTCTGACATTGTTTATTTCAATTTGGTTCTCAGTTTAAATACACATTCATATATTATGCAACAATTTTGTTCAGAACACGTTACAGTGACGTCATCACACACTTTTTTTTTTTAATTGAATAGAACATTTCTTTCCATATTTATCAAGCATACTTGTCAACATTGAACAATTTCAGATCGAGAAACCTCGCGCGAGAGGTCACTACAACATCCGGTATTGGACATGTTGGAAGTCAACTTTGTACAGTTTGTAATTTTAAGTGGCAGTTGTGAATTTTCTTTAAAGCCGATATCGAGTTTTAATTGTGATGAGGCTGGGGATGAGGTGATACTAGCGTTTTAGGGGGCATTTTGTGATATCGGGAGTGCCCTGAGTTAAAAATCCAATTGGGACGTCGGGACATTCCGACATGCACCAAATATCGGGAAATTTCCGACGAAATGACAGGTATGCAAATTCACACCTGTGGGCACAAGCCTCTCAGAAAAATTTCATAAAATCACGAAATTACACTGACGTTACACTGGAAAACATAGTGACTTAAGCAGTTTAGAACACTTTACGTGTTGTCAGGGACTAAAAAAATTCTTGGTAAAATATAATAATGCCCCGTATTCACTGGAGCCTTTGAACAACATAAGCAATTCAATAAAAATGGACACAAATTTACCAGGAAATTGCGTTGTTCCGCTGTGAAATTAAAATTGGGAAAAATTAAACCAGGGCAGTGATTCATCAAGTTCCGAAAGGCTCTAAGAACGACTGGTATAAGATCTTGTGCTGAATGTTTGAGAAAATTTTGAGTATAACACTCTTGATGGTATACCCCAGTATGCCTTAAAGTCTGTCTTAGCTTTAATAACAACTTCATGAAACACCAACCAAAAGGCTTTTATTCATTGAAGAGATCTACTTTGATATGCTCTAATGTACTAATTATTTCATACGGCAAAGTAATTATCAATTTATGATTTTATTCTGATGAGGAATGAAATACACAAGAACAAATACCGAAACGTTTTTTTTTTATTTTGGGGGTTCCCAGAGTGGTTCATTATCCGCCCTTGTACAAAAACAGAACACATGAACATTTCATGGTTTCAAAACTGACTGTGGTTACTATATTAATTACAAATATGTGGTTGATTAATTCAATTAACGAAACTTGTTTTATTCTAATCATACCACATCTACCACATCTGCAGACATCATTTAAGTGTTCAGTGATGAATGTAACATTGATTAATGGGTTGTCTGTTAATGTTGTTTCTTCACTTACCGATCGTTCGGCTAATGGCTTCAATAAATATTTAGAATACGCGGCGACAAGATGTTTAGATTGGATGAGTCTAATCTGTTCTCATTTTGAGGCAAGAACATGTTGATGATGAAAACGATTGTTTTTTATCATTGAACAATGCTACGAAAACTACCAAAAAACAACGAAATGCTATGAATCTAAGGATTCCTCATCTATTTCACTCCTCAAACAAATAAAAACCATTCTATACAATCATTTCGTTTAAATTCTAACCTAAATTTCTTCCACCTTACAAAAGTCGTTCGGAATTTTTGAGACTTTCTTTCAAAATTGCAAAATTGTCATTTACAATCAAGATTGAACGTAATGACAATATCAACAATAATGATAATAATAATAATGATAGTAATAATAATAATGATGAAAGATTTGTGATTAATTCCGCTGGGTGACGTAATGATAGATAGCATTTATTCAATATTGTCGCCAGCGGCCCACAAAGGGGTACACACGCTATACAGCTGTGTGAAGTTACCCTCCAATAATAATAATGTTAATAAAAAACAGTACAATAATAATAATGCTACCAATAATAATAACAATGAAAAAATAACAATAATTACAATAACAATAATACTACCTTTTATTTACCCATGCAAGTAGTCACTTTTAGCTGATAGCTATTCTTCAAGCAGATTCTGCATAAGAGTGAAAGTTCTCTCAAATCTATTCTATAGTTAATGATTATTTTCCAAAGGTATTGAAGGACAGTGAGGTCTTAAAACTCCGAAATGCGACTCTGTCGAGCCTGTCAAAATACGCTGTGGAAAAGCGAATGATGGGTGGTATTAATACGTTTTTCACCAAACTTTGAACCGCTTTGATTAATAATTCCTTGTCAAGAGAATTATTCTGATGATAGATTATATCCCACACAGGATCATTTTCAACCCTTTTATATCTAAATCAAAGTTATTTTACAAGAGACCGTTGTTGGCTCTGAGCATGTTATTGGTACATTTCTGATGAATTCATACTCTTCTTTTTATTAAAAAGCCGTCCAAGACGATAAGAACATGCATCGTTACAAAGTAATGGAATACTTTTATTTCGTATTTCTTGAGTAAGAGGTTTTCTGCTATATAGAGTCATCTGACGGATGCATTAATGTAATCGACAATCAGGATATCATACCCTGATCCTAACCAGAAAAAAAAAAGGGAAGCTGGTCTGGTAGTTGGTTGCACAATGAAGACTCTGATATATCTACGGTAGATGGTAACATTGCATTCTAGTGTAAATAGTGTATGACGAGTCCTAGTTGAAACATTATAATTCAATAACATTTTACTTTTTAAAAGTTGTCTGCAATTTTTGAGCTGATTTAGGGTGAATCTGATGCGCTGAATCCAAAAAAATCACATCGGTTTTGTTCAATCAGGTCAAGTTTTCGAGCTATCCCCACATGTTGTTTTTTACGTTTTGTTCACATGTACACATGAGTAGATCCCTTTTGGAAGGTGTTGATGGAATAAAATGACATGGAAAATGAATATTTTGGTATTTTGGAAGAAATATCAAACTCATATAATAATGGGTAGTTTTGTTGAAAATGGCTCAGTTTTAAGCCATGAAACCTCAAAATTTTCTGATAATTCAGATAAGTAAAAACATATGGTTATTTTATAAAAATTAAATGGTTATACCAACCAAAATATTTATTTTTGAACAGCAGAACAAAAATCTTATAAAAAAAAAGACCCAAAAAATTCAAGGAAAATTGGAGAGGTAAAGAGAAAATGCTGAATTTTTATAATATAAAAAGTGCTGAAAACAATGCCAAAATCATTATATCAATATCCAAAATTGGTGACATTGGTGATAAGATAATGGCTCGGTCACCAGTTATCCTTTATCCATGGATAAGAATAAATACATATAATTTTGAAAAAGTTCAGAATGTTCAGATTTTTAAAGAAATGTAACAACCATTTTAACATTTCCATTTTTTATGAAACTGAATAATATTTCATATACTAAATCAATTGAGTTTCATAAAATGTTATCATTTTGATTAATAGATTGTCATAACTATAAATGTATATATTCACAATTTCCTTATATAAACATAATAATATGGTACATCTGGTAATAAAAGGTGTCACGGAAGTTGCCAACGGGTCTATAATGGTGTTTATTATTTTCATAATTTTTTTAATAACAAATTCATAATTTTCACAATACCTGTTCATTTTTCCTCAAACTGTTTTTGTTTTGTTTATCTAATTCATATTCTTAGGTTGAAAAATAAGTATTTTGGCTGGTCTTCCAGTTCAGTTTTTGTCAAGTAACTTTATACTTTGCCCCATCCAATTTTTTGAGGATTTTAAGGTTTCACAGCTTCAAACTGAGGGATTTAAAACATAATTACCAGAAAATATTGGAATGAATATTTATTGCCATTAATATAATAATTTCTAACAAAAATATCAATTTTCCATGACATTTCAGCCCAATAAACCCTTTGAAAGAGCTCTACACATGCATCCAAGTGTACAGAACATAAAAAAACAACATGTGGGGATAGCTCGGAAACCTGACCTGATTGAGCAAAACCAATGTGATTTTTGGATTCAGCACCTCAGATTCACCAAAACTCAGCTGAAAAATCAGAAACAACAAATTAGCTGTTGACCAGCAGACCAGTGTTATATAATTCAATTTAAGTTAATTCGAAATAAGTCACAAAAACTGTAATAACTGGAAACTCTTCGCAGTAGCATTCAGCTATCAATTCTACGTCTATTACAATGGGGTCCGCTCGCTATTCATAAGGACCGTTATTCATAACGAAACATTATTCATAAGGGTCGCTATTCATAATACAGAAAAGAGTCGCTATTCATTAAACAAAAAGAGGTTCGCTATTCATAAAGGTCATTATTCATAAGGGTTGCTATTCCTAATTAAAGAAGAGGGTCGTTATTCATAAAACGACATAAGGGTCGTTATTCATGAGAATCAATATTCATAAGGGTCGTTCAAAATTGGGTCGTTATTATTCATAATAGAAGAAGAGCGACCCTATTTCCTGATTATGAATAGCAATCCTATTTCATGATTATGAATAGTGACCCTATTTCCCGATTATGAATAGCGAACCTCTTCTGCGATTATGAATATCGACCCTTATGAACAATGGCCTTTATGAATAACGAACCTATTCTCCCATTATGAATAGAGACCCTCTCCTCCCATTATGAAAAGCGACTTTATGAATAACGACCCCTTTTTGTTATTATGGATAGCGAACCTCTTTCTGAATTATGTATAGCGACCGTTATGAGTTATTATAAATAGCGGTCCTTATATGTATAGTGACCCTTACGTGTTGTTATGAATAGCGAACCTCTTTTCCTATTATGAATAGCGATCCTTATGAATAATTGTCCTTATGGCTTTATGAATAGTGACCCTCTTTTCACTTTATGAATAGCGACCCTTCGGGTATAGGAATTTACATGTTATGAATAGCGGTCCTTATGAGTCATTGATCCTTATGAAAAGCAGTCCTTATGAATAGCGAGCTTACGAAAGCACTTGACTATTCCCTACACATGTGTTGGGCTGGAACTAGTTATAAAAGTACTTTTAAAACTCACACTCTAGATAAAATAAGGAACGATAAGAGTTAACACAGTATACATTCATGAATGTATATAAATAGACGAACCTAAGGACAGACCTTGATAAATGGTTTTCCACCAAAAGGCGGTCATAAATCACAGTCATGTTCTGCGTGGTTACTGTGGTGACATGACGCGGGAATTGAGTATCGTCTGCGGGTTTCACCTGGATAAGGACGACGCAGTGGGCTTTGATCATGGTAATTGATGGGAGATGGAGGTCGATCAGGAAAATGATCAATGGTGTGGAAGACTGATGGAGCTCAACCTCGATTCCATGTGACGTTATTTGTCATTACGATTGGTCTGGATGTGTCATAGATGTGAATATGTTTCGATGTTATCCAGCAAAATCTTTCAGGGGAAGATCTCTTTAAAGAATCATAGGCCAATCATAAAGCGTTTTCTTTCGAAAGTGGTTATACCCAAAGCAGATAAGTTTTCTGAACAAAAACTTAATTAAAAGAAACGGGAGCATTATTAAAGTTATTTAGATAAAAGTCAGTTCCCCTTGCCCGTATCGTGAGTGTCAGCAGCCCCCAGGTTGAATCGTTTAGAATATCACTTGTATTTCATAGGGTAATATCATAGGGTAGTTCACAGCATCATACTCATTAAGAAAGAGGAATGTCTGATAGCAGATTGAGGGAGAGGGATAGAGTTGCTTTGAAGAGGTGGAAAGATTACGAGAACACTTTTCCGCTTCAAAATGTGTTACTATCTACTTTAGATAATAATTCAAATTGGGTAAAATAATGACAATGGGTTTGTTTTTATCATTTCCCTTAATTTTCTACTTTTCTTCATACTCGAAATAACATTGTTAGTGTCGTGTTTGTTGCTTTTGTCATTGTAATTACTTCTGACGTAGATAATTTTCTCCTTTTTTGTCATCAATGACAAATATTTTGACAAAGCATATTATTCAACCTGCTGATCATCCACATAACCGTTTGATATAGCAGTAACAGAAATTGTAAACACACAAAAATGTTCCACCCTGTTTAGGACTCAAATTTTGAAAATGCTATCTATAATGATAGAAATTGATATCGAATGCCTCCATACTTGTATCTACAATACATTTCTTTACATCAATAAGATACAAAGCTATATATTTTTTTTCCATGTTCTTCGCCCCAGATAACGCCAATTAAGCTTGGGCAAATTGAAATAATGGGATTAGATTATCTTTATAACTTTGTAATCATAAGTGTTAATTAAAAATGGTCAAATTAATTCTGCAAGTCCACACAACAGTAAATTACTTGGCAATAGTATACTGTTTCCTCTTAAAATAGAATAGAATTTTGTATATTGATAACAAAATTAAACGAGTTTTAATTCCACCTCTGTCTCATTCATGCAGCTAACTTCACCAAATGGAGTGGTATTGAGCTGAATGATATTCGAGGTAAACCAAAAATAATTTTGTTTCGAGTGGCTTTTTTGTCCTTGTTTTGCATTTTGATAGATATAACCAGTTTGATATACCCTTGTTGCTTTATTATATACTTCCCTGGCATTTTTGATCGATTTGGTGCATTTTGGAGGACACTTACGACGTTCATGTATCCCAGCACTATCACATGAAAAGGATCTCGAATACAATTATACTATAAATGCAGTATTCGCATTCGAACGGACATTACTTGAATGAAATTTCAGCGGCTATATTTCACTTCAGTATTCGGCGCAATTTAATTCACCAACATTGGAGTCGTAGATAGAATCAACAATATAACCAGCCCTTTCTAGATCAATAAAAGAGCGCTGAACGATTTCTTCAGTAAAACGTGATGCTGGAAATGGACAGCAAAAATTATATATTACCCAGATATCCTCTTCCAATAACTTGCATATGTGTTCTCAGATATATAGATAAAAGTAGTTCAGTAAATATTGCTGCCTGATTATACTCCTATTCCATTCTAGCCCTCTTTTCAATATGGGACAATCTCTATGTAACTATCATAATCTTTTCACTGTTTACAATCAAGCCACAAAGACAATTAAAAAAAGGAGTAAAATGGGGGTATTTTAGCTTGAATAAATGGTACCTTTAAAATTTGTACTCGTGTAGATGTTTAAAGCACTTTATCATTTACCATATTTTAATGTGTATTCTTGATGGTAACCGACACACTATCTTCATAACCCAGCTGTAACAAGATACAAGATACACATAATAGACGGTGGTTCAAGAGCATGTGCTTCATGAATATTTGACTCCTAAGTGATGAAAGAAAGCTCCCAATTCTCGTGACAAGAACGATAAGTGCCCTACAAAAATCTCGGCAACCATTATCAAGTGGAATAAATTGGGTCACAAAACATCGACAGTGTTTATGTTTCAACAAAGCTGACGTAATATTTAGGTAGAGGAACATTTCATAAATAAATCGTCCGCGTTTTCACAAAGTGACGGAAGCCAGAGGGTATTGTTACACGAAATGAGTTACAAAGCTATTGAAACGTGTCCTAGAATTAACACACTATTCGAAAGCATGCTCGTTGAGTTGGCGCTATGTCGGGATTTTTTTGTCTTCATGCAACAATATCCTTTGGCTCCCGTCACTTGGTGAAAATGCTGACGATATGTATGTGTAATAGTCGACAATGGCATAGATTAAGGTGGACTTACTTAAGTGAATAATGTGAGCGTGCTTGACGGAGACAAAAGCTGCTCATTAAAAAAGATGATATGATCAAAATGTGGAATATTTGACTCGGATGCAATTTGAAATGTTTCCGATCAATGTAACATACTCGCATGCTTAATTGAAATATCTTTCGTGTTACAAATTTGGATGATGAATATTATTCTAAATTGCAATCAAGCTTGCTCTCATTAAGTAATTCACGGGTCTGTATCCTTATTAGGAAATGTTATAATTTTTATTTTATTTTACTGATTTCTTATGAAGAAGCAATGTATAATATTTCAATATTAAATATACGAAATAGAAGCCATTTCACTTTCCTTTGGTACTATTTCATTCTTTTATTTGTAGGTAGAAGGGATACAAATTTGCTTGATTTTCCTTTTTTCAGCGCATTTGATCACGTACTCTAAAAAGGGCGCAATAATTCTCAAAACTATTATTGCATGCCTCCCAGAAAAAAAAAACATGGGTACTCTGCATGCAAATGTGACACGCCTATTCTTAATCGCCCTGATTTAAACTACATGTGTTTGTATTTTGTTTTTGCATGTCACTGAAAGAAATAGCATGCTTTGTTTTGCATCTTACGGTTCCAACTTTGCAGTATTCGTACAATATTAATTATAACATCTGCATAAAACACTGTTTTCAAATTTTATAACGAGCATATTCTCAGAATTAATTAGAATACTCTTAGAATTGATGGTTGATAGGAGTGAGGGAAAGGGGGTGACGGTTTTAAAGGGGTGGGTAGATTATGTCGCTTGTTACTGTAAAGTGTGTTAAGATCTACTGCAGATAATACTTTCAAGCTATATTACACATCTGGAAATCAGATAACACTTAAGTAAACTCATGATATCCTTTTGAGTGTAAGACAAGAATTTAAAATTGAGAGAGGGATAAAGAGATGGAGAAAGAAAGAGAGAGGGGCAGAATAATTAGAAAAAGAAGAAGAAGATGACGATGATGATGATAATGATGATGATGATGATAATGATGATGATAATGATAATAATGAAAATGATGATGATGTTGATGATGTCACTCCTGTATCCTTATGCGCACATGTGCTGTAACGTATTTGTTATGTTAACTATGTTTTGTGGACGGTAAAAGAAACTGAATTGAATGAATGATTGAATGGAGGGAAGGTTGGTAGGGAATATGAAAAATGGTGGAAGAATTGCTGCTTTGGGATACTTTAAAATTCATTTTGGATGTCTGAGTATGTTGTGAATTTCGATTGAGTATTTAAAGGCCCTTTTAGCTAAAGAAAAAAAAAAAAAAAACCCGAACGCGGAGGGAGTTGTGTCAACACAATTTTCAAGTTTTCAACGGCCCATAAAAGACGAGCGTAATAACAATACCAGTGCCGAATCAGACTTTTCGTTTTGATGTGTTTTAACTCTAAAGCATCAAACGCCAATGGAATAAGTTTGATTAATATTTGGTGTTGTTGTTAAGCTTTTCTGGGTTGTTTATCATAAAGATGTGCGCAGACCTACGCACGACTGTACGAACGACTAGTGACCCTTCTCGCTTCTTAATAATAAATACTATCGCTGAACCGCACTGAAGAAAGGGTCATCAATCGAACAGTCGTACATAGATGTATACGCACACCTTTACGACACTCATCCTGCGTTTTGGGGTTTGGGAAGAAAGTTTTTTTTCCTATGGGAAGAATGTTTAAATTCTAACGAGATTATAATGGACCACAATCATGACGATGGACTAAATTAGACAATTTATACCATATTGCATGAATAACTTCAACTTTTGAATTTTTGATATTGTATTAACTCTTATCGAACCTTTTCTGTCTTTCTCCTATCTCAGATGTGGTGCTCGGCAAGGCAGGCAAAAGCAAGGTAGTTAAAAAGGTGAGAAAATACTTATTTCAAACATTATATTCGAAATAAAATGGCATCGAGTTTATATCATCCTTAATAAAACTTTAAAAGACATATATGTTGAAAATATGATGTAATTTAATCTACAATAGACACCAATCAACTAATAAGAGAATGGCAAGTATAATAAGACTTGAAATTCTAAATTGTAGATTAGATTGTCAACATATCAGTAGACCGTATCCCTTTCGTTGATACAACGTATAGCTGGCAGCTGTCTTCATATTACTTTGTTTAAAGACCATCTTCTTCTTCTTCTTCTTTTCCTTTTCTTATACTTCTTTTTCAATATCATCATAATTTTCTTTCTCATTTCCGTACTCCCCATTTGCTTACACATTACATGCTTTAAAAAGGGTTATCTATGTTAAGGCATAAGGGTCAACTTGAGGCCGTTACATAAAACTTTTTGCACTAAAAAATCAGGCTAACTTTTTACTAAAGCTTTTCCTTCTGTAAAAGTTTATGGCAATAGTACGTTTTGCAGAGTTTTCGTTTTTATTTAATATAGCAGAGTTTTATATGGAAAAATGTTTGATGCAATGGGCCCCAGATCCTAAGATTTTTACAAACCTTTGAAATCATTAATTCTGATTGGGTAAGAGTAATCACCAATGGTATGAGATGAAACAACACGTAGATTAAATAAGAGCAATATATGCTATTGCGCTCCTGAGTTTATTTAATGAGATCAATGATGGTTTTACTCTCCTTTTGCTTTATAGGATGCCTTGGAAGCAGACCCTCTGGTTCAGGATCTCAATGACTTAGCTGCAATCAAGAGTAAATCAACGAAAAAGACCACCAAAGAAGACGCGACACAGAAAAAGCTCCACAAAGCCTCATCAAAGTACAAAGCACCGGTAGACGATGACGACGACGATGGCGGCACGGTGTCCAAGAGCTCAAAGAAGGCGAAATCGAAGGCGACGTTGAAGAAGCAAAAGGCAGAAGAAGAGGAAAAGAAGAAAAAGATGGAGGAGGAAGCAGAGAGTGACTCTGATGACGAAACGGATGATGATAGCGACACCGATTCGGACGATGAAGATAAAAAGGCGAAGGAAGAATCCGATTCAGACTCAGACTCAGACTCAGATTCTTCGAGCGATGAAGATGACGACGACGATGCAGAAGAAAGAGAAACAATTATTAATAAACTTTTAAGCATGGTAAGATATTCTCTCCCATATGTAAACGTATTTTATTTCGAACAAGTTCAAGACTCCCGCTGAATTAGTTTAACTAGAAAACATTATCTTTTTAATAATAAATCAAGCCACCAAGTTAATTTAATAATTTATATCTTTGTCATAATTGAATTCACTTCTAAGAAAATCATCTACAATGTGAGCAGTATTTATCCTATAATATACATGAAATGCATGATTGCGATCTCGTGATTTGTACTTTACGACGCATTTTTCTCGTTTTTGAAAATATCTTGCTCCAAACCACTAAGCCAGATAACTACGTAATTAGGAATGATGTAAATAATGTATGTAAGAAGTTTGAACATGGTTTAAATTTCCCCATTTCTGAGAACCACAATCGACACTGTAACTACTTTTTGTTCCCTTGTCTACAGGTACAATCTATTATACCCAAACCTGCTAAATTCAAGAGCAGGTCCTATTACACAAAGGACCAAAGCCACGATGACGACGATAGCGATGACAGCGACACCGACACCGACACGGATAGCGAGAGCGACGACGATCCTCCACTTAAATTCCAAAAGGCAGTGAAGCAATCAAAGCAGCCCAAATCGCAAAAGGAAAAATCATCAGGCAAAAAGACTGTTGAAGACGACTCTGATTCGGATAGCGACAGCGATGATGACAACGAATCCGACACAGATGATTCAGAGAGCGATACCGATAGTGATACAGAGAGCGACACGGACACAGATGATACGGACGATGATAGCGATTCTGACAGCGATGATGATAAGGTAAAAACGAAATCAAAATCGAGTAAATCGGCGAAGAAACCGGCATCAATGGCTGCCGAGTCCGAGAGCGAGAGCGATAGTGATTCGGACAGTGATAGTGATGACACGTCAGATGATGAAGACGATGATGACAGTGATACAGATAGCGATGATACGTCCGATGAGGAAGGCGAATCCAGCGATGATTCCGACTCTGACAGCGACAGCGACACCGATAGTGACACTGAAAGTGACACAGACACTGATGACACGGATGAAGACAGCAGTTCGGATAGCGATGATGACAAGGATACGGATGATGATAGCGACTCTGACTCTGATGAAGAGGAGGAAGATACGATGGAGAGCCTCGTCAACGAACTCGTTTCACAGCTTCAAAAGTACAAGCAAAAATCTGGTAAGGCTTTGCTTCAGTTTTAGTGTCTTAAAATAGTTATTCCTGATTCATTTTTAATGGATAAGACACGCCCTTTAAGGGGAAATCAGAAAGTAAAATCCACTCACCCATCGCCCCAAACATGACCTATCAAAATTCATACTTCCATGGTTTCAAAAAACAAATTACCCCTTGATGCCATCACTCGATATGCAAAATGCAAGAAAATACGATTTTTATGATAATATGCATTACTTGTTATCACAATAAAACATTTTATAATCATTTTACCACTAATAACAGTGTCATTGTTGTACCTTTGAGAAACATACACCACGTTCACCTTTAAAGGGTATCTGAGGTCAAAAAATATAATTTGTATATCACTCAGACAAGTACATGTAATTAACCCAAGATAACTTTGTCCGACACGATATGGATTACGGCACTAGAGCCCCGGTCACATAGGGCCCCGGAAGCAACACGATTCATCCCGACTCTTTGTTAATTCACAGATAACTGCATCAGAACAACGAGTCGAGGGTGAATCCTGTTGCTTCCGGGGTTCTGTGTGACCGGGGTTTTATGGAGCTAGAAGCAAAGAAACGTCTCGTTCACGATCGACGCACGGAGCCTTATCCCGAATGAGGCTCCGTGCATGGCTTTGTGAATTCGTGCGCGTTTTCATGTATTCCAGGGCCCCATGGAAGACCAAACTTTTTTTTTAATACGTTACCTTGGTAAAACGTGAATAAATAAATAAATGAATTAATAAATGGAGAAATGATTATGCTGGAGAGGGAAAAAATATATACATAAATCTAAGGATTGATTTTGTAATATTATAACACTCACAGACCTTGAATAATTAATTTTCAATCCAAGGAAAATGTTTTTAAAACCATCCTTCAGAATGTTCATCCTTTAACGTGTGTTTAAAATTGGTGGACAGAGGCTTATAGATTGGGAAACAGGTGCACACAAAAGATGCACACTGTACTTCTATCGTCCACAAGCCCTCAACCACTAATATCGAAAACCTAGTGTAGTCTGCTTTTAAAAAGTCGAATTCTAAACCCTTTTTTCATTCTGGCGGTGTAATAACTCTCCGATTTCCAAACATAGTCACCAGTATTCCTTTTAAAATGATTTCTCATGTTTTCTCTCAGGTAAATCATCGAGTAAAAAGAGCAAGAAACCAGCATCAAAGGAAGATTCAGATGACGTCGAACAAGAACTAGCCAGGATTGCCAAGCAACTCAAGAAATTAAAACGAAAATGAGCAGGAAGTTGATCTACCTGACAACAAGAATCTCTACGTCACTAGTGTTCCCTCTAAATATGATAGAGTGGAGAAATTATACCCCACAAAGAGTGACCCCCTAATTGAAAGTAGCATATCTTTATAACAGGAAAAAAACAAAAAATAAAATTAAAAGAAAAAATTAAAAAAAAAATAAATAAAACAAATATAAAAAAAAAAAAAAAAAAAATAATTAAAAAAAAAATAAAAAAAAAAAAAAAAAAAAAAATAAAAAGTAAAAAAAGACAAAATGAAAATAAAAAAAAACAAAAAAAAAAAAAATAAATAAAAAATAATACAAAACTACAAAACAACAAACACAAAATAAAATAATAAAAAAAAAGAAAATAAAAAAATAATATAAAAAAAGAAAAATAAAAAAAAGAAAAAAAAAAAATTATAAGAAACAAAAAGAAAAAAAAAAAAAACAACAAAAAAAAAAAAAAACAAAATAAAAAAAGAATTAAAAAAAAAAAAAAAAAAAAGACAAACAAAAAATAAAGAATAAAATAATAAAAATAAAAAAGAAAAAACTAAAAAATAAAAAGAAAAAAAAAAAAAGATAAAAAAAATAAAAAAAAAGATAAATAAAACAAAAAAACAAAAAAAAATTAAAAAAATATTAAAAAAAATAAAAACTTAAAAAAATTAAAAAAGAAAAAAAAAAAAAACGAAAAACAAAAATATAAAATAAATAATAAATAAATATTAGAAAAAAGATAAAAAAAAAAAAAAAAAAACAATACATAAAAATAAAAAAAAAAAAAAAAAAATAAAAAAATAAACAAAATTAAAAAAAAGGGAAAATAAAATTTATATATGTATTTATAAAAAAAAAAACTATAAAAAAACACTAAAAAAAGTGAAAAATAAAAAAGAAAAATATATAAAAAAAAAAAAAAAAAAAAAATATATAAAAAAAGTAATAAAAATAACTCCACAAAAATGGAAAAAAATTGCTTTGTGGTCTGGCTGTCTCTTTTGACTGAAAATTATCTCCAGAAAAATACTCATTACTCACTTAATTACTTATTCCAAAGTGGTTAACAAGAGTGAGGAGCGTAGAGAGAGAAATTACATTCTGTTACATTTCGAATGCATACCATAAAAAAACGTGATGCTATGTACACGTTTTGTAGTGTCCCATTGGAAACCTAAGGTATTATTATTAGAGCACATATAATAACGGTTTGTAAGAGTAAGGTTAAAGTTGTAAAATGGAATCAAATATAACGAGATCAAGGGAATGTATCATGAAATATTTAATTAAACTTTAATACAATAAATATTTATTGTAAGTCCAGAGCAATTTGTGTATGATAGAGATACGATTAATAGTAAAAAAAAAACCAAATAAATAATAAATAAATAAATAAATAAATAAATAAATAAATATTAATTACATCTCTTCATGTTACAGGCCCTTGTACTGGTATCTTTTACAACTCATATGGGATGTTTTCTACTTCCAATAGAATGGCGTTTGATTTAAAGCCCCCATAGCCATGATAGCTTCTTGGAGTATGAAATACTGCTGTTATGTTCAGCCAGCATCCGATGATAAAACCACTTAGCAAATGTAAGAGGTATGAAGACCGATATCACAATTTTTTTTAATTATGTTAATGCGGCTGACTACGGAAAACCAAGAGTTCATAACCAAGAGTGACAATTACGTAAGACCCTGATACCAAAGGAAGGTAATCTCTGCAAAACAGACTTGGCACATTTTCATTAAAAAATTGATGACCAGAACATATACCGTAGTCTCTGACTCAGTGTGTTGAAAGAAAGTTGCAAAACTTCTAAAACAACTCTGAATGAATGGCTGTTTGCCATCTTGAAAAGTAGGTATGAAATGATTGATTTATATACTTGCAGGCAAATTTCTAACACTACGAACACTTTTGTATTCTGAAACATGCACTTATGTGTAGTTTATTCGTTTGACCCATATGGAAATGTTTAGAGTTTACAAACGTATTTCATATGAACATTTAAATATTCAAGATGTTGTGTATCTTCAGAAAATTGTATTCTGAATCTGCAAGCAGGTTCAATCAAATCTAATGTACAGTGCATTCTGATTGCAAGTTCCAAACTATATCAACTTATTTTGGGACTTGCAAAAGTCACTGGAACAACTGTGAAATGTTGTAAATATTTTTACAATCTATTTTCACGTTGTTTTGTATATTTGTATCTTTGTAATTAGTTATGATATAAGTTTCTTTCATCCATCAAGTATGCACATGTGCTGTTTACGAGACTGCTTGGACCCGCCTACAGTCTTGACAGGACTTTCACACAACACCTAGGGACCTTTTTGTCAGCTTATATACTTGATGAAAATGGTGTGTGACCATAGGCTTAATAGGTGTTTTATTTGACACGAGGGTAACTACTTATAAGTGCAAGCCCTATAAACAAAACAAAAAAAACAACTTATAATGGCCTGGCATATGGATGTATAAATGCACTAACACGATATAAACTAGTTTCGAAAAATAAAGTCTAACGCAAATTGAATGGTCATTTGAAATGATATGCAGATCAGAAAAAGCTTGCGATTGTTGTGTCCGAACAGTTGAATACACGGCGTACGGTTCTTTTGTCTGTGGCCCACTTAACATTTCGGAAATAGTTTTCACTATAGTGTTCGTGTTCACTACAGCATTGACAGACCTGCCAAACTTTTAAGACTAAAAACGAAGGAAGACAGGTGTATATATTTCACACACTATCATGTAATTATGATGGAAAAGTATGAAACAAAATATCATTAAATCCCATAAAAACACAAGTTTGGAATGATCATATATTCCTTCTTCTTAATTATATGTAAAGGCGGTCTGTATCAGTACACAGCTGCAAATATCCATTGGTTGTGACAAAGAGGATCCTGCATTAACCCTTTCACAAGTTTAAATCGCTGAATTTGGTGGTGCTGATTTCTAGAGTCACAAGCCATGGTTTCAGTAACGAGTGTTCCAATATTCCATATTTGCAGAAATACATGTGTAACATTTCTAGAATATTCTTAAATAGATGTTTGCTTTTGAGACAAATGCCTTAGAAATAGAATACTTTGTAGTTTGCATGTGACGATGGGTAGGTGGTAAATGAATGAACGTACAAACTAAATTGCATGATGACACATTGTGCCTATTCCAAAACAATAGTGATTTCAACGTATATGCAGTTTAAAAAAAAAGATTCTGACATTTTTACTGAGAGAATTGTTGCACAAGCAAGAAAACAAATGATCTAAAAGGGACATTTTTAGCATGAATACCTACCTAAGCCTCTTCAACTGAAAAAGTCCCATACAAAAAGAGCTAAAGCTCACAAAATTTGTTTAAAAATGTAACCATGTAATGGGACATTTTCTTATTTTATATATTAGTAATAAATACATTTCTTGAAAGTATCCAAGAAGATGTTTGTTCAAATTTACCAAGTAAATGAGTACATTTGATGAAAAGTAGAGTTAAATGAAGAAAGTAATCATTATGTAAGTTTGACGAGCATGGTTTTTATAAAGGCTTTTTGTAGTGAAGGTTTTTGATATATTTGTACATGGAATAAGTAGGTCTTTACTTTTATATATATATTCCCAGTCTAGGGAGGCTGGGTTAATAAGCATATCAATAATTATATATTTGTCTAACTATCTGGTTGGTCTGACATATTTCAATCATAATTTTCTTTTTATCTTTCATTTGCTTTTACAATGGTCAATTGTATTGGATCAGAAATAACTTTCACATATTGTAAACTTGGAAAATATATGGCCAAAACCAAACAAACTAAGTTTAAAAAAAATTTCCTCTAAATCAACAAAGATTGCTTTGAATACACTTTTTAATTGAAGCAGCAGTGCAATATACCTATTATTTATGAAATCAGTTTGATGTGTTTGAAAAGATATCTGAGATATTAAATGATATGCACTGTATAATGAGTTTTGCGTTGATTTTTTTGCACTGTTGTTGTTTAAAGTGTAATCATTGAGTTTTATTAGCAACATAGCATGAAGAGATTTGCCACAAAAACTGGATAACATATATAATGGAATTAAGAGAGAATGACAAAAAATTCATCTACACCAAAGTACATGTATAACTGAAAAATAACAGTAAAATTTTGATATTTTTTTTAGTACTTCTCAAGTATTCACTTATCGTTACTTGCCATTATTTGAAATTGGTAAAATGAATTACTGATTGATGAAGGTATTCACACAAAAAGGAACATATCTTACTTGCTAAACTCAATAATTTACAAATAGGGCAAATAAGGGGTCAAATTGTGCATTTTTACCTACAAGCATGAAATTTGGCACACAGAGTAAGTATCATGAAATAAACATTTTCAAAAGGGGAGCCACCTGTAAAAGGTCAAAGGTCAGCCATGGCGGCCATTTTGGTTAATGCAGAGATTAAGCTCAAAGTTACTGATAGTGATATTTCATACAAAGAGTCATCTTTAGCCACTTGTATATGGCTTTTCCCACTTGGCTGTGAATATTGTGTAGAATCTACAGCAATTTTCCAATAAAAAACATATCAAATAAATAAGCACATCTGCATCTTCTGACTAAATATATCAGTGATCAGAAACAGCAAAGGAACATTTATTTCAGTAAACATACATGCAATCCCATCTCAGTGTTCCCATTATTTGGGAAGAGGAAGAGGAATTCTCTGCTTTTTCCCTGATTAATTTTAAAATTTCAATAAGTTTATTCCTGCCAAATTAACTCATTTTTACCCATTTTGATGCATCCGCGATTACCATAAGAAGCTTACTATTTGTAAGCAAAATTCCCTGAGTTTTAAATGATTTGAGGAATCTTTCAAACGAAATTCCCTGATCTACATGTATACCTGACTGGAAAAAGTAGAACTCATTTTCCAGGCTTTCAAGAAAGATTGGGAACCCTGCATTTGATGATTAATGATTGCAGGCATACCTACATGTACCAGGACAATCACCATGACACAAAACAGACATTGGAATATATAGTTCATCATTCAGGATTTATTGAAAATGATTACAAAGCAATCTTACCAATAAAGTATACCAATGTATACAAATAGCACAGCTTTACAGCATTTCATTCCACAATGTGGGTGAAAATATAATGTGAACACTGATGACAAATGTTGCATAGCAAAAAATTCAATCTACATATTGGAACAAACTTGTGCTGGCAATCTCAAAACTCTAGATATATTGCAAAATGAAAAAGCATATAAGAACCAAATGGGAAAGTCCAGATAGGATGCAGTTGCCTGCTCTTAGTTTGAGCTTTTTCATATTGCTTCTTCCGTATGTACATCTTTTGTGATATTAAGAGATACGTGTACAAGCAAACCTCATTGATGGTCTTTTATCAGAGAAGACATCAATATACACTCTATATAAAAAAAAAAAATCAGATCCTGATGAGATTTATATACTATCAAACACTAGGGTTCCAATCACATATACACTGTAAATCAGAATCTGACATTTCAGAGGATAACTAAGCTCTCTTCAAATTGCTTTCACTGTAGGAAACTTGCAACCCTGATTTGAAAGAAACATAAAAACTTGGCACCTTGGTAAAACTCTAGTCACTGACATAGCACCCTGATTCAACACAACTCAACATGGCTGAACACGATTCTTTGTTATTGTTTACAAATTCAGGTCCTGGATGAATAGTCATGTTGAATCAGGGATTCCACGTGACCTTACATGTAAATTCAACAAAATCTATACCCTTGTTGCAAACATAACCATTATCATGCAAGATGATAATGTTGAAACTCATTATAATGATGTCATTTCAAAATTTAATTGAAATTTCAGAAACTCTGAGAGAATACAATAATCGAGGAACAGTTAAATCACCTTGTATGAACTATTATATCAAGAAATGATATCAGACAAGCTAAAAAGGTGTCACACCATCATTCGGTAGAAATGAAGACATTATTGTTACACATGGCTTACACATTATATTGCACACAGATATAAAGGTATATGTTCCTATGTTCACGGCAGATCCTATATATGACTAATTCCGATACACTTCAAACTTGATTCAATAATAAAGTGCTTCTACGAAAGAAAAATAATTTCAGAAGTGAAGAACACAAGACTTCCTGATAATATCTTTTTTTAGGCAAGAATCTTTTGCTCTTATGGAACAAAATAATTGCCAATTAAAATACATTGGCATCTTGTTGTTCCAAAGTCCTTGTGTTAAAAAAAAATGCTATTTTAACATTATATCAAAGGTCTATCAAATTTGAGTGTAGATGATCAAGTCAAATAAAACATTTTTAAGATGAACCAGAAAATGACTGTCCTAGAACAAGATTTTCTGAATTTATAAGCAAAAAAAAAACTCTACTCTCAAAGCCTTGGAATTATCAACCATGATTACATTTTAATTTTTAAAATGAAGTTTCTCCCTGAAATGTAAGCTCTAAATGTAAAGGAAGAAGGCAGGTTGGAAATAAAACATATCGGAAGCATTGAGTTCAGATTCAGGGTTGCTAAATAAGAGAAAAGATCTACAACTAATATTTTCTATCAATCACATATGATGATTTCAGTAGTTTATTACATAAATTTTTGCCTGTTTGTTAATTTCTTAAGAATGTTTTCTGTCAAGGGGCCATATCCAAATCTCTTTTAACAGGAAGAAAGATAATACAAATTTAAAACAACCACAGCAATAAATTTACATGTACAGTGAAACCAAACCGTTCCAAACTGTTTCACACATTACCATCTCATCATGATAGTTGTCCATACAGGCAGTGTTTTCAAAAGTTCAAGCTGTCCAACAGACATCCAGGAAAAGAAACAAGCCTATAACAAAAACACTATTAATGTGTTTGTAACTGTATAAATACCCTGTGGTCTCTGAACAGGATTGGCACATTTCAAACTTTTAGTCAAAATACAATTTCAACAATCAGAGCAATGCAGGACTCAAACTAAACCTCAGGCAACCAAGGTAATTTCAGTGGATGCCCTCTTCGCTAGTCGTGGCACCCTCTTTGGATTTCATTACTACCGGTAGTTTGTGTTAGAGTAGAGAAGTGTCCTTCATCAATGCCTTGTATATAATGCCCTGATGATATCCTATTTTGAACCCTGCAATGCAACTGATTCTTACACAATAGGACTAACAACAAAAAGTAAAATTGTTGTCAAAATTAGGCATGACACAGAGCCATGTTCTTGTACCCATATGACTGCCAAACATTATGGTATTTCTGAAGTGTTGTGGTTTTCTCTCATTTTGATTGGTTAAAACAAATTTCCATGCACTTTAAATTAAAATTTTCAAAGTAAAATGTAATGATAGTCTAAATACTTGAGTAGTATACCATTATGAACAAATTTGTTATTGGTGGAGAGCAATGTGTAGTTTTGAATGGAGAGAGAGAGAGAGAGAGAGATATTTACAGTTGCTTTATTTCATGTAGAAATGCACTGGTATTCATATTCTTTTTTAACACAACAAAACAAAATAGGCAAGTTAATTTTCTTACTGTACCAAATAATAAGTACAGTAAGATCAGAACATTTCAGATGAACCATAATATTTGGCATTTCTTCACACGGTTACTGCATTGATTTGGCTGTTCTGTTATTCATTTGATTCCAGTATTACTACTATACAAATAAATAAAGGAAGGTTATGAGAAGGACTAACTGTTGGTGGAGACGTATGAATGGAAGGCAATCCCAAATGAGCTGGTGATGAACCATGTAACACATACCCACCAAATCAAGAAGGAGAAGACACCTTTGAAGAAGACTGGTGAAAAAACCTGTTTCAAGACCGTCAAAGCAAAAGCAAGCTGGGCCTTGGCTTCCCGTACAGGATTTACAAATGCTGCCACGTCATCTACGAGCGTTGATGATGAGGAGGAAGAGGATGCTGATGATGATGAGGGTTTTGGCATTGGTGTTGAACTTGCGTTTGTTGTATTTGGCTGAAAGTTGTCAAAGATTCCATAAGAGTAACCAGCTGAGGAGAAAGAAAAAATGCGATAATCAATAAAATCACAACTCCAATTTAGAGGCCCTAATGACAATTGGAGGTACGTTTCAATTCAATTGAGGATTACAGAAGATTTTCATGCCAAACATTCAGAGATCCTCTCCCTACATTTGAAATTGACTCCTATATTCAATACAGAGGTAAATTTTATTTGAGACTACGCCTAATTATTGACATATCTACTCAAGAGTACATCATCACCATCAACAGTTTATAATCCTGAAAAGCAATGACATGATTCACTGTCATGAAAATTTACTCTAAGCCCTATTTTAACTGGGTTATTTCAAAAGAAGGGAACTTGAGTAAGGTTATGATCACTGCTTGAGTGCTAGTTTCTTTTCCTAGAACTGAATACTGTATTGACAACACTGAGACCATCTAGTTCTAAGATGTAAGACATCCTTTTTTATCAATGATTCTTACCTGATGTTTTCAGAAGGCAACCAAAGCAGAAGAGGAGGATGACAGGTGCAATATACTGAAGCGCAACCACACACAGGTAATAGAACACTCGGATTACCTGGATATTACAAATGAAAAAAAAATAATATGCATCAAATTTGACACCCTGTACAACCTATTATAGATTCTTATCAAACAAAAATTGTGAAAGATAGTCTTCGTTTTTGGGTCTTTTTTAGGTTGATTTTATTCAAACAAACTATGTACATGATCTAATTTCCTATTGAAAAACTGCATTATGGTAATACTTTAAGAGCAACTCATAAAGTAGTTAAATATCCGAAGCGCCATCTCCCCCAAAACTGATCTATCAGTTTGAGTAACTTGTATATTGGCAAAATGACTAATAAAGAAGCAACATGATACTTCCATTCCTCTCACCTTTTTCTGTACATCCAAACTGTTAATCCTCCCTGCTTCTCTTCTCATTTGTTCTATCCTCTCATGTGCCATGTTGAGATATGATTGGAGGTGTTGTGTCATTAGAGCTAAGCGTAGCAGGGCAAACAGAGGGATGAAACTGAATCGTACAACGTCAAATGTTTCATCACTCATTCTGAAAAGAAAAATTCAAATTGTAGACTGGTTAAAATTAAGTTTCAAGCTTATTGCACACTGGTGGAAGTCGCGATAGATAAATCTTTCATGTGCAGCAATACCATTTTAGGCCAATATTTTATGTTATAAATATACACTTACATAATACATCTTTATCAAATGATGCAAAACAGATATAAATCAGGCTTCTCTCACAAACTATTGAATTGAATTCTTAGAAATTATGATAGCTATGGAGATCAAAGCGTTTTGATGACATCCTCTTTTTCATTAGGCTCAAGTCAAAGTAATTCTGTAAGAAGAAAGTAAAAACAAGATTTGAAACATGAAGTGAAATGTACGCTAATTTGATGATGAAGAACCAAATGTGCTATTTCATCTGATAATATGCCTTCAGCCACAGAAATGGCAGAAACAAGAAATTAAATTGTAAGATGAGACCAGATTAACTTTTGGAAAAGAAGTGACTCTGTCATGGTCCCATAGATGAGTCCCGAGACTGTGTATCACCTGCTCATGGGTTCGATTCATTCTGCTGCACTTATTTACTTTAATTTTTTCACTTTTGTCACTATCACCTAGGAGCAAATGCCACCTGCCTGGTGATTGGCTATAAATCCACAATGGATACTCGGCTAATTAACACACAAATCCCTCTAAGTATATAAAATGAGGCAATTCTTATACTTACAGTGCATCCTCACTGGTTACATTGACTTTCTTACCCAGGGTAGGACTCCTTACATAATCTCGTGCAATAGGCTTCACCCACATGAGGGCTATCAGCAGAGGAAACAGGAAATTGGTGTAGAGTAGAATTCTGAAATTAAACACATATATATGAAAGTCAGATTTTTGAAAAATAATGCCCACTTTGATATGTTGTGACCATATGAGTGAGGAGTCACAGATTACCCATACCACATTCTGTATTACCTAGATATAGGGTTCATTGTGCTATTTTGTTTCCGAATTAACAAGACTACCTAAATTATGTTAGTGGATATAAAGAAAGTGGCTTGCAGAATTCACCTCAATTGGAGCATCCCTTTCAAAAGAACCAGATTGCACACTTAAGTCCTCAGTAGAAACACACAAACACACAAACACACAAGTCTCAGGAAAACTGTAGTACTACTGACTGTATAGTTATATCACTTATGTCAAATGATAAAGTTAAAGACCCTGCATCTTTATTCTTTTTTATTTAAAGACCCATAACCGATTAAAAGTAGAAGGCCTGCCTCTCCTAACTCCTAGATAATTTCAATCATTTAAACTTGAAAATTACTCCGCTCTATTCAGTTCTACTTTCTTCTCTTTTCATTTCCAATCTATTCAATCACTCCATTTGAGATCTAGTATGAAAATCTGTACAATAAAACTGAAGTAAAATGTATACAAACTCAAAGAGGGTGATTTATATATGAATAAAATATCATTCAAATCAGAATGCCAATGATTGATTAACTCACTGCATATGAGGGAGGTGTCCATTGTACTTAAGAGCATCAATGTGCATCTTGGCAAGCCGCAAACCCGGGAATGTCATGAAGGCTCCAAGCAGAGCTGCGACGAAGGCAAGAAGGAATTCAAAGGTAGTTCTGGACATGGGACCTTGAGACTCAAGCTCACTGTGTGCTAGATGCTCATTGGCTCCTTGCAGGAAGTCATCATATGCTATGAAGGGGAGAGAGGAGAGAGGTTGTTTAAAGGTATATATTCGCAATGGTTGGGATGCATAAATTTATGTAAAACCAGCCGATGTGTTCACAAATTGCATTACATACCTCAATATAACTGTGTACGATATTAGGAGATTATTTTCGCACTTATTCTGGCGTATTTTGCTTCGAAAATGCCAATCCCGCGTCATTCCTACAGTGCACTATAATGATTCACACGCCGGGTCAAGTGGCGTAGAATGGCTGGAGCGACCAGTGGTATTGTATGCGGCGTGTGAGTTCGCATCCATTTTGTACGTGAAGCACGCCGTGCTGGGGAGAGCGATGCTGTCGTCATTTGCGATAATTAAGCCATTTCTTGATCAATTTTATTGAAACAATTCATGAAAATGCCCTATTTTGCAATTTAAAAACTCCATTATGGTAATACTTTTACTCCAGCTCACAAAGGAGTTAAATACCTGAATCACCATCTCTCCCAAAACTGGTCTATTGGTTTAATTAATTTTNAAGTCATCATATGCTATAAAGGGGAGAAAGGAGAGAGGTTAGCAACCCATGCTTGATTCATTTGAATAAACACTATCTCAATAAACATCAATTTGTATACAGAATCTTTTACTGATTTATTTGCTTGTGATAAATTTTCGTTCATAAAAATAAACTACATTCAAATGGTAAAAACTACAGAATAATGATTTCTGCTCTGAAATTGAGTTCAGAATATCCAACATTACATGTCAACCTGAAATTTAAAATATGCACAATGAAACCTGGGAATTCAACTACTGTTCATTAATTAAGCAGTTCTCAATGCTCACGGGGTTTTCTGGCAGTAATAAAAACTGTTTGAGGCTTATGATTTTCTGTAATATTTCTTTTGCTTTTCAATGTTTCTCCTTTGTATCATCTGCTTTCAAATCAGCAACAAAACAATAAAATCTCATGGATAGTTAAATCTCAGTTAAGTCATTTTGAAAGAAAAAAAGAACACACTATTTTGGAGGAACTACACTCTACTTACCCTCATCCACTCCGAATTCCAGATAATTTTCATCAATAACAATGACTGCCATAGCTAGCACCAGGAAGAGGAAACCAAAGGTCACACAGAGGGCCATCTCACCTGCATCTTCTGACTTGAAATACAGTGATGTCAGAGAGAACAACACGTGTCTATTTATCACTGGTTAAGGATACATTTTTATCAATTCCAAAGGCCCATCGGGCTGAATAAGGGTCCATTTTCAATTGACTGTGTAAAAAAATACAATAATTCATTTGAAACAAGATAATTCCATGATGAATAAACTTCATTAAAGACAAATTTCATTGTGGTTGTACCATGCACTACACTTACAAATATACAATGTATGCTACTGTATTTTTACTGCATTTTCCTGTCGTTCTTTGTACCATGTGTCCCCCTAAAAATACAATCGGACTTTCATCATTGATAACCATAATTGATAACCATCAATATGAATCAACATGTATAACTTATCATAAAAAATAATGGCCACAAATTTTGCTTTCTGAGTTGGTGAGTGTTGAATAAAATGACCATGCTTTTAACCACTAAAAAAATAAAACTTTCCTGGTTAAAACAAGTCTTCTTGTGCATTGTATTCAACCTTAGACACTTCTCATTTCTTGAAAAAAAATTTTTGCAAGGACTTGATATCAGCTTTTAACAAAAACTTGTCATAACAAATTCATGAAGGATACAGGGTAAAGAAGATGCCCATGATCATCCAAATCAGGCTCAGGTTGAGATCTCCCTTTGTTTCCACCAACGCATAATACGCCTCTGTTACCGTATATACCACAGTTGCCATGACAACAAAATCCAGAAGCCATTTAAACTCTCCATAGTAACGGATCGTCAGGAGATGAGAGGGCTGCAGGGTCTCAGTGCTCAGCTCAATCTCAATGTTCTTGGGAACTGTAAATGTTTGATCTGCTGCAGAAGAACCGTTTCTCTTGTTGAAGTTTTCAGGTCTGTTGGTTTAGGATTATCAAGAAGAACCATTGGTAAAATGTACAGGACGGTGATGAAGAAGGGTACATTCAAATATGACCCCCAAAAATCAAATTATCATTTTATAATTCAAGTTCTTTAACCTTATTCAATAAGGTAGGACAAATGATGGGCAGCCCATTTCTGAAATCAGATAATTTGCAATGCAAACTATGTAACATTCTAAAGAGTAGATTTAAACTCTTTTCACATTGTGGGAAATGTAAAAAAAAAATTAAAAAAAATTAAAAAAAAAAAAAAAAATTCAACGCATATCCATCTTGTCAGAGAGCTAATTTACATCTTTTTTTGTTCGAAGGGATTTTGATCAAGCTAATAATTCTAAAGCTTCAACTCAAGCAAGGATCTCAATGTATCAAGCAATATGAACACAAATACCTGTTCCTCTTGTGCCTTCCTCTACTCTGGACAATCCCAGCAGCTTTCTTCAGTTCATCATCAGATGGGTAATTGAAGTACTTCAGGTTGCTGTAAACAAGAAGATGGCACAAGAAATCAGCATCAATACCAATCATATAAAACAGGCTGATATCATCAATGTGTATTGATAAACTTGCCTTTTCCAAGCAGGGGAAAATCTATGAAATTTTTAGTGAAGTGTCCACAACCAAATGAAGTCAGGTAATTTTTTATTAGTTAAGTGATATCTAAATTATGATATACCTCGCACATCAGTGTACTAGCAACAATGATCAGAAGCGTTAGGCCCTGACCACCAGAAGGAATTTCTGTCCACCACTGCTAGTGACGATTGCTTCCATCCAGCACTCATCATCAAACACATTCACATTCTTATGTCTATGTTTACATGCAAATAATAATAATAATAATAATAATAGTGGCTACTTGTATAGCGCAAAGGTCCACCTTTCGGTGCTCATGGCGCTTTAATTGGAATAGAAAAGTTAATGAAGACAATACATATGGAAGTGAATATACTGGACACAAACAGGTATTGAAATATTATGATGAAACAAACAAGTAGGTTTTAAGTTGGGATTTGAATGCTTCTGTTGAAGATAGCTGGCGTAATTGAAGAGGGAGCTCTGCTTAATGTGAAATTTGGAAGGAGTCAAGTCGACAATGAATGTGTTTCGGTGTCCCAATAACAATGTTATGTGCAAGGCACATATTTTGTAGCTTGTAAAGTGACAAATTTCAACCACCACTGCTCAACATAATTGTGTTCATCATCTTATCAATTGTAAATTTGTGTAATAGTGATAAAAAGTACCTCAAGCACTTTGCAATGTGCATATTTCTGCTATATAAATAGCATGTATTAATCTACATATTAACTTACCCTCTAGCAATCAGCCACTCGGCAAATGAGTGATATGGTACAATGACTTTCTGCATGATGCTGGACATCACCAGAGTGAAAACCAACTGGGGACCAAGAAGAGGCTGTCAAGAGAAACAAACAGATGATTAGTGTGTCATCATTCAAGGAACTATGACCTTCTATTACGTTTTAGTAATATCCAAATATAGGGATCCTTTGGAACCACAGGTAACTCTACCAAAATCAAACCTCTTAGGACCACAAAATATGTTTCGTCAAGCAGGAATTTGACTGAAAAGAAGTTAATAACATTGGCTGTAAGATTTGTTCTAAAATTTGCATTGACGTATGTAACTATTAAACTTGAATTAGTCAAACTAGGCAGGCTTAACAACTTTATCTGTAATGTCAATGTGGACAAATCCCTTTTCACATTTTGTATTATTTTTTCCACCATACTATGGATTTTATAAAAAAAAAATAAAATATGCAATGAAGACTCCAATCAAACTGCTGGCAGAATAAATATGGTCACGTATACAAAACAAAATAACTTTTAAATGTTTTGGG